>KN884359.1:115677-136718 GCA_000934455.1 Apostichopus parvimensis
TGATGTGTGATGAGCAATTAATAACCTTTCTAATCTTTTCTTCCAGACTTGACAACCATCAACTTTGTTCAAGGAAGCAGCGTTTGTGTGAATTTGAATACAATAAACCCATTGCCAAACTCAGATAGTAATTATTGTAATTATTTTTCATTGTTGCATTATTGTTTTTGCTTTTCTTTCTATTCACACTATATATGTATGGCGCTTTTGACAACTATTTTGTTTATAATTAGTGCATTATAAATCTTAGTTATTATTATTATTATTATTATTAGATAAATGAGCCATTTCTCCTGACTCGATTTTAAAGACTAACTATTAGCATGTAAGGTCTCCTCGTTGTATCGTTGCCCTCACGTTGCAAGTACACTGGACTCCATAGGGATGCTTTAATCCTGCCTGACGGTTCAATTAAATGTCACAAGTGAAGGGAATCCATGCGAGAAGGAGCGAAGGGGTTTGAAGCTTATAACTTGCCATCTGTTATATATTTTGGCAAAAGTTATCAGCAATCAGCCAGTAGCCGTTCCAACTGATTTCCTATGCTTTACTGTACACATGTGGTAAAATACATTGAGAGCGGCTAGATCATCTTAAAACAATTAACTATAGAGTCTCAACAGTCCTGGCTATACCACAGATCCAGGCAAGGAGGTCTCCCTTTATATTTTAAAATTTCACATATGCAGAAGGAAGGCGTGATAGCTCAGTGAACTTTGATCTCTATCAGATCCCATAGAATTATGTGATTTGTCCTTTTGATCTCCTCATCCACCAACCCCCCCCATCCCCCTCCCCAACATCATGTATGATAATTCCATATGAATGTCCGTGCCAATTCTGGTTAAATTATGTAATGTTCTGATCTCGTTCTCAAACGTACATGTTTCTAAGATTAATTCGATACCGTCATAGATCAGAAATAGATCACTTTCTCTCCGGGCAGGTTTGAGATATATTCGGCTCAGATGTTGTTGACATTTGAGAATGCAAGGAGAATCTGGATCCTGCTGTTCACCGGAGAGGCAAATAAAGGTGGCGCAGGATGCATCCACATACGATAGTGCAACGTGGATCAACGACCAATGAAAGGACATTATCCAATCACAGTCATCATCCCCCGAGCGTCCAGACTATGATCTGGATCGTACTTGCGGGATCACGATCCTCTTTGCGTTTCTCAAATGTGAACACTTTAAGGTTAAAATTTACAGTCTTACCATTCCCAGTAATATTCTGCTCTCGGCGCAAGCACCGCAACATCCGAGAAACCCGACCAGCATCATTAATCCTCCAATGCCGATGAGACAATAGAGGGCGATATAGTACTCTTGAAGGTCACCGCTGGTCTGTGCATAACTTCGCATCGATGGTTCAAAGCAGAGGTATAACCCGAGACCAAGAAGGGCACACCCACATAACTGTAAATATGAACAGGGGGAGAGAAATAAGAAAAATTATTCTTTCATCAAAATCCATAACATTTGCTGGCCCTAGTCTCAATTCCAGTTCCCATCCAAGATTTTCCCTTTTCGGCAATGGACCCCTATGATCCCTACTACCTGGACCTCCCCCCTCCCACCTTCAGATCTGCCACTCTATCATTCTAACATATTTTACTCTAAAAAAAAAAAAAAATCTTTGATTTGGAAAGTTATTCCTTACAATAGAGCAACTTTCTTTAACTGATATTGACTGATATTGATATTGACTGATATTGACTGAAGTTGGCATAAAATGTGACATTTTTAGGTGACACAATCTTAGTTCCCAACAGTTTTAAACAAGTGCAGAACCAGTGTTGTCTCAGAGAAGGATATACAAAAAATTGAAGTTAATTTATATTCCACTCATGTGCAGTGGGAACTAACACAATCTGACCTCAATACTACTGTAATACTACTGTTATAATACTATAGGGCTTGAATGTATTTTACTGCAACCACAAATCCAGCTGGAGTTTGTCACCACAGTAACACCATGCTGTATTCCGTCACCATGGTAATACCATGCTGTATTCTCTCACCATGGTAATGTCATGCTCCAATACAGTCAAGACTAGGTCATGTAGAACATTATTCTATCAACCAGCCTTGTGTGTATACTTCAGCATAGCCCTCTGGCTATGCATGTTTGCCCCCCTCATAGGACTACTGTACCAACCAACCAACCATCCTGGTTCCTCTCTAGCATGATATCACGCCCCTCCAATTTGTCAGGAAGTTGTTGTCTGATTCACTCCTGAAAATATTTTGTCTTGACATCTACTGCTACCCTGAGGCCATCAAATGTCAGCTATCACTTTCTAACAAATTTTTTGGAAAGGAATGGTCTAAACATTTAGACTTTCTCTGGGTCAATGGTGTTGTATAATGGTGTGCATACAGCTTGTTGACAGGCCTGAAGTTCCTACAAAACCGTAAATGTTGACAAATATCCATCTCCAGTTAAATATGAACTTTGACTGATCTTCAAAGTGCCCTTCTGTGATTCTATGGTTTCATGTACGTGCAGATTTCACTGCAGTTATATGCTAAGAAGTCAATGAAACAATATTAGTTGGTTAGCCGGTTAACGCCAATGGTTAACGCCGGTGCCTTTCAATCATAAGGTCCCCGGTTCGAGTCACTCCCAGATTAATGTATGTCGTCCAGTTACAGAGTTGTTGACAATTAACAATTCATAATCGTGGACGTTAAAAATGAATGTAAGAGACTGACTTCGGTCAGCTTGCGGCTTTCATAAGCCAATGAGGCTTCTTCGCGAGTTCCTGCTTGCAGGAGGATCTAATATACATACATACATACATACATACATACATACATACATACATACATACATACATACATACATACATACATACATACATATTAGTTAAAGACCAATTTTGAATGCTCATATAGATGGGTGGTGGAAGGTTTCTTTTCAATATTAGTATACTTATTGCATGTACACATTTCTATCTGCTTTGTACTGGCAGTGTATATACAGTATGAGAAATCAAGCAGTACGGCTCTTGTAAACATCTGTGAGTGATAGGAACTGGTAAGTTGTATTACTTCCTATTCAGTTTGCTTGAAAGCGACCTCCTTGAGGATCACATATCATGAGAACAGACTTGTACCATTAAAGTGTTCATACACTTTCATACTACATGTACATCAAGTACAAAGCAACACAATCCTGTAGCACAGTAGTTGGTAAACCAACAACTTCCTCCACTTTCATTAAATGTGAAAGTAGTCACCTTATCTTGGAATGTTGACTTACGCAGTACAAGCCCTATAGTATAAGTATACAGTATGTACTGTAATCAAATTTTTATTGCAAATATCAGTGTATTAACTTACTAAATTTCTAACACCAACCCCTTCCTCCCCACTATTAGGGGACAAAGACATTTTGTTTGGGTGGGGGGGGGTTGGAGGGGAGGGAACATGTACCCAACTATGGTGAAACAACTGGTTCTTAAAAAATACAAAGGAAAATCACATGCACACATGACACATTGAGTTTGCACTTCATACGTATTCTGCACATTAAACAGTATATACCAGTGGAATTCAAGCACAGTAAAACCTCTTAACCTGTCATCGGATACACAATTAAGGTATGACTACCAGCCTTTATCTCATTCATATTTCTATGACACTTTCTATGTCTAACACAGAACTCAAAATTCCAATATTAATTCTCAATGATCAAATGTTTCAAGGAGGTTCTTATCCTCTAACCTATTTCCCACAAGTTGATGGGTTCGACTCTGACAATAATGATGAATAATTTTATCGCAGTGAAAAATTGTTTATCTTCCTGCCTATGTGTTTTTAATAATTATGCAAATTTCATTTGGGGCAATATTGGGGGACAAATACATTATTTTTTTTGGGGGGGGGGGAGGTTGGAGGGGAGGGAACATGTACCCATCTATGGTGAAACCACTGGTTCTTAAAAATTACAAAGGAAAATCACATACATACAGTACATGACACATCGAGTTTGATAGAGTTTGAAACATAAGTTTTCTGCACATTAAACAGTATATACCAGTGGAAGTCAAGCACAGTAAAACCTCTTTAACCTGTCATCGAATACACAATTTATGGCATGACTACCAGCTTTTATCTCATTCATATTCCCACGCCCCTATTTTTCATGTAACCATCAACATTAGACACATTTTATGAGGTCATTGTTTGTTTGTGTAGGTGGTGTATGTCAGCTTGGTATTCCAGTGGTGGTAACAGACTCATCTACTGATCCATATATAGCAACCGACTGTTAATAACATCCTCAGGATATAAAACCAGAAAGCCAGCAGCCTTACTGATTCCTGGCATTAAATATGTTTATAAATGGAATCACCTGATCGATAGGACAGAACAACCGAGGAAAGTGTGTCTTGAAGACAAGTACAAACATGTTCCTGATAACCTGACCATTACAAATGTAATACCCTTCTGAATCTGATGACAGTCACGAGTAGAAGTGGAACACCCTCTTAAAAGTGCAAATCATGTCAAATCATGTGACAGTTAGTGACACTGACACACACCATTCACTCAAGAAATGACCAGTGCTCATAGTTAAAGCAGCATTTTGCGTCCTTTTCAATGATATTTCTCAACCTCACTGACTCCACTATGCCATAACGACATACATAACTAGCTAATCTATTTAAATCTTACTTCAAATGGTGGCATAAAAGTCAAAATTTCAACTTTGTTTTTCTCCAAGATATTTTCCGTTGGGATCCCAATAAACCTCGCCCATAATATATTTAAACACTACGAACATCATTGACCAATACGTAATACAACACCAAGCTTGATTTTTGTACAGTCTATATGGCAGTTGTACCAGGAAGTTCCATAACAACTCCCTGGTTGTACCAACAACGCAGTCTTGAATCTATTTTTAGCAACGGCTCATAACTAAACCTGCATCTCTGATTGGTTGAATTCAAACTAGTGGGTTTGGGGGAACTGTATGCGATTAATTTTAAATGTGGAATTTTGTCGTGGATACTTTTCTCATTATCTGCAAATATCCTTAATTACTCGCCAATTAACAATGTTGGCAGGGAAAAACTTGGCTGATATCTTAGTTTGCTGTTTTGTGATTGATATATGTAAAAAACTCGATGGACATGTCAAAAAAGTAGAAAACGGCGACCAAACGCAAAATGCTGCTTTGGGACAAGAAAATGAGGGTAATTTTTTGAGGAAGGTGTTAAATCTGTCAAATTATTTCTCCTACTTTCATTTTGGCACTTGAGAAATTGATGTTCCCTGTCCCACCACCCACACTTTCAGATATTCATCCACCTCACAGATTTTTATGTTATAAATCTGTTTAAAGGGTTTAAGACTTTGATCTCTCTTGACCTCCAGTGACCTTTGAACTATACAGGAAACAGTAAGGTTCTTCTGTTCTATAAGGTGCATCCACATACCAAATATAAACATCACCATATAATTTTGAGACAGAGTTATCCTGTTTACAGACCAAAGCGTCACACATACCCGCACACCCACACACCTGCCATCACCATTTGCCTAGATTCCTTTCCCCCTCTGGCAAGGAATAAATAAACAAACAAGGGAAATAACTGTAACTATTACACTGAAATAACGAGCAGCTTCCTTCCGGGCTAAAACTAAGGGAACTTTTCTTTTAATTCCTACAGTCAATGATGCTTGAGGCTAACATTTTGTTTTATTCCATACAGATCAATACATGACAGATTAATTGGTCCACTGAAGGTATTTAGATTTTATTAACTAAGTTAGTTTTAATACCTTCCTGATATAATCCAAATGGTCTCTCAACAGGAGCTGGCAGTGACCCCCCAATGCAAGAATATTTTATAAAGGATTAAAGTATTAAAGTGATGGCGGGGAGAAGTATATGTAAATCCATAAATTGGTAACATTTTCCCAATCAGCTTTCCCTTATACTTAGTAGTAGAAGTAGTAAGTTGAGTCTCATCTATCCGACATGCTCAGTGATTAACCTTCGCCACATATCGCGATCTTGTGCAAGGTTTATTGCTTCCTCGAAATTGTTAATGTTAACGTCCTTAAATTGCGACTTTATTTTTCCAAGCAAGGTAGTCACAGGCCTTCCTACTGGTTTAGCAGTATGTCTCAATGCTTCTCTAAAAGCAACCTTTGCTGGAGCGTCCTCCTGGAGTCTTGCTACATAACCGAAAAATTTCAATATTTCTATGTGCGACTATGGATGACCAAGGTGTTTGGTTGGTTTCCTTGTAGAGCTCATCGTTTGATAACCAATTATTATTGGTCCATCTAATGTTGAGAATATTACGAAGTAGTCTCCTTTGAAAAGTGTCAATTTTGCGATCAAGATCCTTCGTTGTGCCCCACAGTTTGCAATTGTACAAAAAAAATACTCTTTAATAAAGCCTCAAAAATCCTAAGCTTAATGTTTCGGCTTATGTTTTTGCTTTTGAAAATACTTGACAGTGTGTTGAAAGCACCGTTGGTTGTACCAATTCTTTGGTTAATATCTTCTTCGGTCCCCAGCAAGCCCTTATACTTAGGTCTCATTATATTGTTGTCTTGGAACATTATATAATGCATTCCCTACTGAGACACTAGACAGACACTAAATTACCTTATATGTAATCAAGCTGTCATGTCAACTTTTAATTCAGTGAACTCTTCTTTCAGATATATCAAGTCATTTTGTATCTTTCATGGTTGCTCTGAAATGTAATACCACAGCCGATTCACATGTTAGTATACAATACTATTGTACTGTATAACAGTAAAACAAAAGAATTTAACCATTGTTATTATAATATATGATTGACCCATGTAATACCATATGAAACAATATTACTACGGCTACTTTATATGATCTTATTACGATTAAAAACAATGTTATTTTATGATACTATAGATGTGAATCGAGTACTACCTTTACTATATGTGCAACAATATTATTGCGGATGTTTTACATGATATTACTATGATACAATATTATTGTACGGTACTATGTGAAACAGGTGATACTCTGTGCAACGATATTATTGCGGATGTTTAATATATTATTATGATACAATATTATTGTATGATACTACAGTACGTGTGAAACGGTTGTGCTGTGGGGGTGTGGACATTCATGAATCCAGGGGGTTGGTTCAAGACACATATATGATTGACCCATGTAATACCGTATGAAACAATATTACTACGGCTACTTTATATGATCTTATTACGATTAAAAACAATGTTATTGTATGATACTATACTGTAGATGTGAATCGAGTACTACTGTACCTTTATATGCAACAATATTATTGCGGATGTTTTAAATGAAATTACTATGTTACAATATTATTGTACGATAGTATGTGAAACAGGTGATACTATCTGCAATGATATTATTGCGGATGCTTTTTTATATATTATTATGATACAATATTATTGTATGATACTACGTGTGTAACGGGTGTGCTGTGGGTGTGTGGACATTCATGAATCCAGAGGGTTGGTTGAATGACACTGAACAAATCTAATTATTTAAGTACTGTTCTGTACATTTACCACCCACCAAAGTAAAGATTACAGGTGACCGTCTAGGTTTGTATACAGTATTGTTCGGGTGTGCTGTGGGTGTGTCATGTGTGGACATTCATGAATCCAGAGGGTTGGTTCAATGACACTGAACAAATCTAATTATTAAGTACTGTACATTTACCACCCACCAATGGAACATACATATTAAGATTACAGGTGACCGTCTAACTTTGTATACAGTATTGTTCGGGCTGTTCTGATGTTACCATAGTTACTGTATGTTACCCTCATGTTTCATTCATGTACCAGAGACTGCATCTTGTTACTATACCAGTGTATTTAGCCATGATTATACACTACTCAGGCTGTATCCTATCATGAAAGGATCCACCCAATTTGGAACAGCTGTCCAATGGGCGTGGCTGCGTGGGCCAGTCAAACTACTCTTGACTCTTGCTTAGGAAAGTGTCCAGTTACACTTCCATGAGAATGGATCAAAATAATATTTCTATTAATTCATGCTGTGCTAACGAGCATGTACAGCATCAATGATTAATTGCACACAAATCGTTTCTAATCCCAAGTTTGAAGAATTAGACTTGTTTTCATATCCTTAGGCATATGACCTAACTTAAATAAAAAAACACCAACCAGCCTCAAGTTAACCAGCAAGATTCCTGACGATAAAACTCAAGGAGATATCATAAGGTTACCCTCACACTCTGATAATGTTACATCAGAGTTTTTTCCCCTTTCCCCTGCTTTAATCAAACTGTAGCAGTGTAGCTCAAGGAGCTGTCAAAATATTTTCTCAACAAAAGAAAATATGTCCACAAGGTCTTGCCAGGCCTATTTTCAAGAATGCTTTCTATTTATCAAAAACTGAAGTACTGTAGCTTTTACCTTGAAAATTCCACAGACTTCAGTGAAGTATAAGTGATGTGACATGCAGAAGTACTTAATGGTATACATAAAAGTATACATGTTTTTGAAGCTCTACTTTATCACAAAATACTTTTTTATGTACAAAACTATTATTGGTCTGTAAATGTTTGCATATTTGCATATTCGGGCGGTAGAATGAGAAGGAAAGGCATTGACCGGAGAGGTCCGGACATATACCCCGCAAAGTGTTAAAGGGTTACCAGTTCATTCTAGGTATGGTAGAATGTGGGCAGGCAGGTATAAAGCGAGGAGCGAAGTAAACATGTTTGCATATTAAACTTTGCATCTATAACGATTTGACTATTTCTATACGGTATATTAAAATTTTACTATGAAACCGTTGCAAAATTTTCCCAGTAATAATAATTATATTTTAATGAAACCTTACTTCCTACAGTAGCATTTTTATCTTTTGCAACTTACAAAGTTTTCAACCCTCTTTTGGTTTCCCGAAAGGGAAAACTAAGGAGTCCCTTTCACTCACCTTGCAAAATTGGGAGGTTTACCGCGGATTGCAAAGTCGGCAATTACTATACAGTCCGTAATTACTAATTACTGTTAGGGTAAGATTGGGCCAATGAGACAACATAAAGAAACGCTGTACTCAAAGACGAAGACTTCGTTGGTAAAAATCCTTTGGGCGGCGACGGCAGACCATCATTTCTCAGAAAGGTTACTATTACTAAAATCTTAGGGTCTGCACTGTTTGTCAATGTTAGAAAAAAACATTCAACAGGTAGAATAAAATTATCAAAGGATCATTACAATTGTACTTGGTACTATTAAATTAGTTAAATGTTGATAATATTATGTCTTTAAATGTTTAAATATGTTGTGGTTGATACAGAAATTGGTAACTCCCTATACAATAGTCCATGTACCTGAAGCTTTGGTTAGTACCAATATGTTGATAGGGGTGATGTAAGTTGGCTTTAAATAAAAACAAAAGTGATAACTCCTTACAATGCAAAAGACGTATAAGGAACACACATATTTTTTTATGTATTCCGAAATAAAGTTCTCATACGACTACTCAAAAATGTATATTACTTGCCAACCTTACGCTTTATGAGTAGAACCCCTGTGACAAATCTTACGCGGTACAGGTAGGACCCTTGCAATTTCATCTGCGAATTAATCTGGTCCCACATCCAGGTCTACGCATACTAAGTTCTTCAATACCGCCCACATTTCCGATTTGGAAACATTTCATACTGTAGTTTTGATTTTACGTATGAAATCAGGTCGTACTAGGGAAGCTACAGTACAGTCTTACTGAAGAAACTAAAAAGTAAGAAACTAACTTTACACATTCTCTTACACAGGCTCTCTAGTAGATAAGCAGTTTGCTAACAGTTTTATTTTATTTTGAAGAAACTATACAACAGTATCTAGTACCCATATGTACTGCAGACTCACTGCTTATATTCATTGTGGTCTTTAGTAAAGAGTTTCCTGAATAATAGTACCAAGATGGTTCCTCCTAGATTGAAAGTAAAAGCATATATTATCTATTCAATCTTCACATCCTCTGAGCACTGTTCTTGTTACATCCTTGTAGACGTGTACATGTGTGTGTGTAGTACTTTCA
This sequence comes from Apostichopus parvimensis, assembly GCA_000934455.1. NCBI lineage: Eukaryota > Metazoa > Echinodermata > Holothuroidea > Aspidochirotida > Stichopodidae > Apostichopus > Apostichopus parvimensis. Next base: position 125,761 of record KN884359.1, read on the forward strand.
TAATAATAACATATATGATTGTTTTCATAATAAACAATGCCAGTTTGACCGTTAAGTAATCAACACTATTCATCGCATACAGATATGGGAGATGTTTCCTGTGAGTAAAACAAAATTATTTCCAACAGCTACATATTATTAAACGAAAGCATTCTCTCTGGAACATATACTGTAAGCATGGGATGGCCATCCCTGCACACAATAAGAAAGTTACACATGTACAGAAGCCCATGTAATGTAGCAAGTACATTAAAGTCAACTATTCAAGATCTTCTTTACTCAGTGCCTTGCTATAAATAACTGTGAAAAAATTGAAAAACTGAAAACTTGAAGGAACAAATAAAGAAGAAGAAATGTGGAAAAATTAGAAATTTTTCATTCGTGTTGCACACTTTCTTACTAACACTGCTTCACACAGTATCAGTATTTTCAAGCAATATGCCAAGTTTGTGTCATAGAGGAAATGACAGTCTAGGCATCATACCTCAAGCATGACTGCCATGAAGGAATTATTGTCAACGAGGCAATGAATGATTCGGGGACTGCCATTGGTTATCTCTGAGAATGTGTTATGAGAGATCCCATTGCAATGATAACCAGGTAAACCAAAACCAGACAGAGGGAGTAATAGATGCCACTCAACACTCAGTGGCGGAGCGTCCATACAGTCGGGGGGGGGGGGGGGGGGAGCGGATGCCCCCACTGACGGACTCAAATGGACTGCTGGCGCCCTTTTCAGCTTTTTACCACTTTTTACTTATTCGCGATTGACTTTTTTATTGCGCTCTCATCTACCTATTGACATATAAACTACCGAGTTGTCACAAATGGCGATGACACCTATTTATTCTTCGTTTATCTGCAAATTAGCAAGGCCTGGAAAGGGTCATTTCCGGCGATCTAGGAAGTATCTTTACTCAAAAAATGTCTGTGCGCTCCTCGCCAACCTGTGGTGGCGCTCCGCTTAGATAGTGTCGAAAGCGCCCCTACAGACCATTCTCGCCCCCCTGACCAATACCCCTAGCTCCGCCACTGCTCTGAGAATGTGTTATGAGAGATCCCATTGCAATGATAACCAGGTAAACCAAAACCAGAGAGAGGGAGTAATAGATGCCACTCAACACTGATATCTGGGTAGAGATGATACTAATGGAATGGGTACTTGTACAATCCTGGATGCACTAGACTGACAATATTACAGTCAATTACTATGTATCCATTAGCATAAGGTCATGATAAATAGCACTAGATAACATCACCCGAAAGTGAAAGGCACCAACACTGAAACATACTCGAAAATTGCAGACGTCAAAATTTATGATTGCTAATGTAACTGGCTTAATTCAGAGTGGTAAATTTTGGTGGGAGAAGAAAGTGGGGAAAGATCAGTGGGTCGGAACCTCAGCGGGGGTGGGGGCAGGAAGAGGGGGTAATAGACTGGGTAATGTAAATTATGGGGAATGTGGGTGTTTAGAGTGAAGACAGACCTGTATATAAAATGAGTTACATCAATAAAGGCACATTTTGGCTTTTGGATAATTGAGAAAGTATATATGACAATAGATGGCTATTAAATGCAATCAAACTCCCAATTAGTAAAATCCACTTTCATGAAATGCTGGACCCTTAATATGTATAGCCTAATAGTATGTATGTGATGTGTTGCAAATGTTCACAGAACTAACTATGAGTGTCATTTGGCAAGTACTTGGAAGAACAAAACAACACACAGTCATCCCCCCCCCCAACCAAATAAATATCAGTGTCTATAACAGGATACAATACAGGGTGAAACATGTCATGTCAAAACAATGTACGATGAATCATCTTGTTTCATTAAGTTAACTTTCATTAATTTGAAATAATTACCCAATCATGGGTCTGAGAGAGTTACGAAACGTTTTGTTAATAGCAATGTTGCATACCCATCACCTAGGAGCTTTATATTTAACTAATACATATTTTTGGGGTTTTTTTTTTCCATTTTTGTCTATATTCCAAGTTTTGTGATTTGGGGGATATGGTTGGGGTGGTTAACTAGGGGATGGAAAGGTGTCAGGGGACACAAATGTTGAGTTAGGGGACAGACGGGACTTTACGGGGAGGGTCTTGCAGGGAGGACTAGGGTCACTTACGTATTTGACAATTCTTTAAATTGTTTAATGTTATCTTATGTAACGTAAGTACAGTTACATGGTTTATTTGTGTGTGTAACCTTTGTTTTATTGCATGCATTGTTCATTATTATTTTTTTCTTTTCTTATTGTCTTTGTAGGGGGAGTCTGCTTCGTAAGAGTCTCGGCTTTCTCAGACCTCCTCCACTTGTCACATACATTTTCTTCTATTATTGTGTAATATATTTTGAATGTGGAAACAAATAAATGAAATGAAATGAAATACTATGGCTTCCATAATTTTTTTATATACCCTAGCAACAACTTTTGTGATGTCATTTATTCAATATTCATACTTAATAAAGCTAGCCAGAATTATAATTTCTAGTCCAAATTAGAAGGAAAAAAGCTCAGGCTGGTGGTTGCCACAGAGTCCCTTATAATTTAGGGTTCATTATCCTCTTATGGGATTAGGAATTTGTAAATTCATCCTTTTATTCTATTATTAGGTTTTCTAATAGTCTTAAAGTCACTACTGGTTCAGCAGTTAAGAAGCTCTTGACTTTTTCAACAAATTTATCCTCTTAAATGTTTGTCTATTGTGTTTGTTGGAGGAGGGAATTTTAGGCTTGTGGCTTTTTCTCTCAAATCTCAGTGGGTGAATGGTACTGGGATAAGCATATATACTGTAGTGCTTTGGCTTTTAATAGGAATGTAGTGAAGCTTGTTTTCATTTAACGGTATGCAAATTAAGGTCAGTTGCACTTCATCTCTCTGAGAGAGAGGATGTTTGTAGGTGTACTCGAAGGTTCCTCTGACCAAAGGACGTAATGGTAGAATACCAGGTGTTATGAAGAGTTCGAGCCAGTAAGTAAAGTTTCTCATCTATTTGATTCAATTCAGGGCCTAACTTTAGAATCCGTACCATATGAATGGGAAAGCTTACTAGGGGCTAGGAATTAGGGTTAGGAAGTAGGGAATAGGGGTTAGGAAGTAGGGTTAGGGGTTAGGAATTAGGGTTAGGAATTAGGGTTAGGAAGTAGGGTTAGGAATGATACGGATTCTAAATTAGTACCCAATTCAGCCCTCTAGTGTCCTTTAGGGTAAGTAGGGGTGTAGAAGACAATATTAAAAATGGATTTATGAAAAGGTTACCAAAGAGATGAGTAGACTAAATGAAAGTAAAGTGACTATATTGAAGATTCAAACCAGTCTGAGGCCGAGGGTACTCTTTATTTACACGTATGTTACAATAATCGAGAGTTATGTGTTGAGGATCAATGGTTAATGTTTGATGTGTTAATGAACACAGATTAGAAGTGTTTTCTCTATCTCCTTTTCAGGGTTTTTTAATGTGATGTTTATGACATTCAGAGTAATGATAGGTGTGGCCTAGTATGTGTGTGTCAGCTTGTGGCCAGTTATCGGTGTCGACACTCTCATGTGTACTCAACCACCACCTCTGTACATATTGTAAATAGAAAGAAATGAAGAAACAATATATACTACAAAACTTGAGAAACTCTGGCTTGTCATCTTGTCAGCATTCATGCTCTATCTAACCGTAACCGATCTATTAACTAAGGATCCGGGTACCACAGGGGGGTTACACACCAGTGCCTTGTGACAGTGGGTCATAACTACTTGGATTAGAGCATTTTCTATTTAGAAAGTTTAAGTTCTCATATTTAGTATATATATTCTGACATAAGGAAGAATATTTGCTGCACGTTTAAAACCGATCGGTTTCAAGTCGTCCTTTCACTTCTGTAAGACAGGAAGCCTGGCAGAAGGCAATACACCGGACTGTTACTGAATTACTGTTGAACAGTAGAAACCAACGAATTGATTAGCAGTCTGTACACACTAAAGGGCAAAGTGCAGTGTGAAGGTCGTAAACTACACAATTGAGTAATATGCAGGTATAAGTAAACTGTACCCAGGAAATCATATCATGAATACAATAGTGAGAGGTTACTGAGCATGCTCCTGGACTCAAAAACAGACACTTGAAAGTGTATGGCAAAACAAAGAAAACTTTCACACAATGAAAAGTAGATTTGTTATTATGAAGTTGGAGTCAACTGTAATGTTTGAAGTTAATGTTGCCTAGAGGATTAGGGTGTTTATGAAAACAGTTTTGATTTCTCTGTTTTTTTCTGGGTAGATTGGATTGACAATTTGGAATCGAAATTGTTACGTAAATAATATAGGTTCTCCGGCTTCTGACTTTAATCCCAAAGAATTTGGGAAGTAAATAATATTTAGTGACCAATCACTGGTGCTCTCATAGAAAACTGATTACCTAATGTATGCTTTTAGATTAGTCAAGTTTAACGAAGACACTCAGAATAATTGAAAACACTCTAGAAATCTTAGGGAAACATTTTACGCTAGACCATCTATAGGCATGTTGTTGAAATGATGAGATGTCCAGTGATTGAATAATGTTACAAATACTAATATTAGTGTTTTATTCTTCTTTATCATATATGTATGATTTAATTTCAACACAGAACTTTGAAGATGAAGCTGTTTTCATGTATGACAGTATACTGTAGCTCCACTTTTGATTATTACAGTATGATTCTCTTTTATCATATTTGACCATAAAAATGGAAGCAAAAAATTCTCATAGATACTAGGTGAGAGATTAGTGATGCCCTGCTCTCAAACCGATACAGAAACTTATTTAAATGTGCAAAGTAAATATTTAACGGTTAACGCTCAATTCATAAACACTTCACATATAATATATAGAATTTGAGATCTTTGTATCATGTGAAAGTAGCCTAAAGTAGAGCCAGTAACCTTCGTTTCTGACCTTGCTAGGAACATTATGGAGAATGCAGTATCGTGCAGAAGCTACTTCAGTTATTAATGACTACAATCAGTTTACATATTGACGTAACAAACCTCTTCTTGACAATTGATAAAAGTTTAACTTAAAGTTTAACTTAAAGTCACTGTGGGAGAAGGGGAGACCAGGACCAGGCCTAGTTAGCATACTAACATACTGTAAGATAATTACAACTGTCAACCTACTGTATTGTAAAGCTACTGTGAGTGCTGATGGCTTGCTCTGAAAAGTTAGACCCTTTTCACGACTTCAAAACATCTGCACTACAGCATCAAGTTAACGAACGGGCAATACGGTCGGCTATTTGGCTTGTTTTTTTTTTAAAGCAGCTATCTCAGTTTACTCAGCAGTTTTTTTTGTTTCCAAACCAACCAAGAATTGCTGAAAGTAAGATTGTAATCGATCAAATGAAGGCAATCGTCCAGATTTTTGCCACCAAATGAAGGTTCATGAGAATTTAGTAATTTAAGATTCTTGATTCACTCCTCACACTTTGTCGTCCAGACATTTTTCAGTCGGTGGGGTCGCATGATCATTTTAGAAAACGTGGAAAAAATAACTTAGGGCGTTACGGATCGCAGACAAATGTCTAATATAAAGGAGATTGTACAGTGAGCTTTCCTCTGTTCATATACAAAGTTTTTACACTGTGTACCAATCACACGATTGCCATGTCGCAACTGGCAAGGAGTCGGACACAGATCCACCTATCGCATAATTAGCAATAATGTCCCAGTGGCATTGTAATGGTAAACTTGGCCGTGGGGGTTGAAAGGGGGGGGGGGTTGGGTTATGATACAAGGGTCACGACCGAATGCTAACAATGTTGAATGGGTCATAGCTTAAGAAGGTCACAGATCGCTGTTTTGAGGAGTTTTTATGTAAGTAAATAAGTAAAACTTTATTGCTCCATAAAAGGAAATTACGAAATAAGTGCGAGTCGTGTCGCCACTAGGGTAGCGCCACCTATCCGACAGTGAACCAACTGGGCCCTACTGTGCTTGTGGGACCATACTTCGACAGTTCTAAGAACAAAATGTTTAGATTTTGTCCAAGTCGATGACAGGTGATAGACAAATAGAGATATTCGGACAAATTATTTTCAATTGTTGTCCAGTCATCTGAGAGGACCAAATTTCTGTTCCCAACAACAAAATCAGCTTTGGAAGTGATAGCCTGGATGACTTATTGTTTGTAACATCAAATTCAGATTGCATTGTAACTAAATACTCCCAAATAGGTAAAGATGATTATATTGGTATCACCGTTCCATCACAAGAAAACAGTGATTGGCCAATGATCCATCCGAAGGGCCCTGGGGAGTTTTACAATTTACTGGCCCAATGGGAATGACTAAGAATGCAGATGTATAGTACTACAGATAAGTTTTGTTCTGCTATCATATCAAAGAGAAAGAAGAACCATGTAAGGTTTTTGCAGACAGAGAATTAGTCAAATGAAACTTGATTAAGCACTTATGAAACCAAATCAATTCCAATGTTATTGTATTTTTTTAATTAAAATTATGACAAAGCATATCAAAGCCTATCAAAGCCTTCTCTGACATCTCTTTTGTCAGACTTACAGTAATACTATATCATGAATGTTTCCTGTTCTTTTTATTTTGAGTATTATGTAAGTCCAATGTAAAGTGATACCTATTAACTTAAAAGAGCCCATCACTTTAAAGCAAACATCACAATTAAACAAGCCAAGCATGTGAAGAAAGTTAATACTCTTAATATTTACAATTTCTGTTTCATTTCCAATAGCAAACAAGACTTACCTAAACCTTTTAATGTCATTTTAAAATTTTGAAGACATGAATAACACAAGACTGAATGACAAAAATCTGTGCTGTGAAGTACCACAATCATATATTGGGTATTTATTTAGTATCAAAAGTTTTTGTAGTGCAGTTTTTGGAAAGCTTGAACTTTTGTCTCAAGATTAATAGAATACTGTACATGGTTCCTACATACAAGAGATGTACATCTTTGTACTAATTTGACCTTTCTGCATCTATACAATATTGCGATAAATGATAAATTATTTACCAATCATGCTAAACAGCATATAGGACACAAGTTTTTTGCTCTCTAGAATGAATAATGACATGTCAGTATTTTTATATCTGATCAGGTTTAAGACATAATTGATTCTGTTTTGGTTGTTACAAATTATACAAAGTCACACCGGTAGTGGTGTAAAACTAAATGTTTTTCCCTAAGCAGTGTTAAGTCTTAAAATGATTACTGTACTAAACAGAGCTGCATTGATACTGCTCTTACAGTATACTACATATCCATATATAAATATTTCCATTCTTTAGTTTGCAAAACACCATAAGAAAGGCTACCTTGGAAATCAATGTAAACTTAAAAAAAATAATTATTCCACAATTTATACTCTTATGTACAGTACATATACAAAATTTTATGCTAAAAATTACCAGACAATTTACTGCCTTTTGTATTATTTGAAATATTTAACATTTGCTAATGGCAGCATACGTAAATGATATCATGAATGAAAAAGAACAGTAGGCCTAAGCATGTTCTCTAGTGGCCATTTACACATCATGTCATGAGATATAAAACAAACATGAATAACCTGTGTGAGAGACAATATCAATATACACAGCTATAGGAATATTTGCTTAAATACCATATTACTTAAGAATAAGGCCATGGGAATTAAAAGGTTTAGATTTGCATCTATCGTACGCATGCTCCAAAATGGCTCTTGCCAAGTTTTCAGACATGTAAATGGCACTCCATCACACAAATGAAAGTATCAAATCATAAAAAAGGAGTAAAAGTGTAAGGTTCATATTATGCAAATTATCACACAGGACTGATCTATTGCAGTTACATGGCTTTGCCTGAGTTCCATTTCTAGTCTGCCACAACTTCAAAATTTATCAGTAGCAGTAAATATAAAACAGTAGAGTGCAATGAAATCCTGGAAGAAGCCAAGACCTACTAAAATATAAAATAATGAATAGTCTGAATACTGAAAAACCTCACGCCATACAAATCTAGAACTTCCCGTAGCCCTTAAAATAATGATTATCATGAACTGGTCATAATCATACTGTAGTACTGGTGGGAGTGCTTTGAAGCATGACATGAGAAGGCAATATAGAGTACAAGTACTACTAGCATTATAAAATTGTCACAACTGACCATACATCCAAACTAATTTTACCTTTCCGAATCAAAGATACTAGTATACCCAAACTTAGGCTGCCACTTTCATGAGCGATCCTACGTAACATTGGGCATAACTCAGCTAGGCCTAGGCTTTCTTAGAGTTGCAACAGCCAACATACAGTTGGGCAGCAACAAGTGACAGGCCTTGAAAAAAGTTGAAGGTTGAAAACAATAGCACGTGCGCCCAATGATGATATCAAGTATGAAATCGGGGTTTTCATATCAAAGAAAGGACTAGCTTACATCTGCTACTGCTGGTCTTACGTTATGTTTAGGACTGTCAGGCCTTAATAGTCATGCTAGACTAATCCGTAAGACTCTGAGACATGACTACATACCGACCTAGCATATGTATTAACCTAACGTTACTTACAGTACAACGTAATCCTTTGTATTTCACACCTTCGTCATCTCAAAGAATCATAAGTCACTTACCCAAAACAAAAAGTTGAAAGCAAACATTAAGTATTTCACACAAGACACACAAGCGTTAGCAGCCATTTTGGTATACTTTAGAGATGAAAGCCAGTTATTTCCAAATATGATTGAATCCCAACTAAGTGGTTATAAGGATGCGACAATGAATTACTTTAAACTCAGACAACTTTAATAACGTAGCGGCAGTTCGCTAGAGCAGAGATATGTCATATGCAATATACAGTAGCCTACATGTATAACGTATTTTTGATGCATGAACTCTTGAAAGGCAGTGGAACGAACATACGGTACACTGTACCCTCCATTTGGCCTATTTAGTTGAAGGAAATGCCCTAGGGCTTCTATTGAATTTCACAACCTGCCGCAAATAATCACCGCAGAGGGAATATCAACTATGTACGTGCAGGGCGTTTACAAACATGGGTCATTTTACAAGCAAAGTTCTCTCTTTTTGAGCGATTGTTTACAAAGAAACTTTTGAAATGATTTTGGTTTATTGCGGTTAGTGATAATCCAGGAGTAACCCAGCCTGAAACGTTTATGGGCAATAACTGTATGAAGCGAAGAGTATAGGAATAAGACGAAAAGGTCTACTAAGTTTATTGTGGAGAATGTTCAGGCAATGCATAAAAATAACTCAAAAATGTTAATATTGTCTGAGCAAACAGTCTGTACTGTAGTCCTGCGAATCAATGAGTCCGTCAACAAATCAAAATAATCCACGTGCTTCCTAGGATAGGACGCCAAGAGACAGCCAGCAGAAAGAATACGAAATAGCAAATAAACAACGGAAAAGGCCACGGGCAAATGGTGGGGGAGGGGAGGGGGAGGTGTCGTGGGTTATATGGACCAAAGTATTCTATTATAGATACTTGCTATTTCTGCAAGTCTCAGATTTAATCCAATCATTTTGTGGATGTGAGGGGGGGGGGGAGGGGATCGAGACATGACAGGAGGTAAATTATATGTAACAACTTTTGGTCTAAAGTTGGAAATTAAGTTTCGAATAGTTTTTAAGTTATATTTTTGGCAACATGATTTCCTCCAAATCACTGGTCACGGGTGGAAAAGGTAAAAACCATGTTACTTTAACGTGTGTCACAAACGAAACTGTACGCCGTGTCTACGTGGGAGGCATATTGATTCAGAATGCGTAAATGGCCTACTGTATATAAGATGCGGAAATGCGTAGGAGGGGGTGGGATAACCACAACATGTAAATGATCTGACCGACTGACGTGTAAGCACTCTCTGATAATGGTCAGTGTATTTTCCGAGGACGACTGCGTTGAATGTCGTGACATAGCATCCTAATGAGCGTGGTTTATAAGATTTTAAATAAACAGATCGAAAGATTTCCGACCGGTTTTTTTTGGAGTCTTTTCATGATTCGACAATTTTCCGGCAAAATTCGGAAATGACACGTTCTCAGATACCGGTATAATGATACCGGTATAATAATATACGTCATATATAAGTAGTATGCTCAGTATATGTACGTCCATGAGGTTGCATAATATACGTACGGTATCACTTCCACGAATGTTTGCAAGTACTGTCAACAGTTTATAGGAACACGGACCATGACGTCACTGTCATGGTGATTAAAAGGAAACAACATGGCCTCTATCTCTATGTTTATGTCAGCATATATAGAGAAGTAACGGAGATGTTTCTGTCGTCAACCGCTGCCATCCCCTCACCCCCCCCCCCATTCACCCTCCCCCAACCTGAAATAAGTGGAAGGGGAAATACCAGGAGGAATTTATCGATCAATTATTCAGAAACATTTATATAGCGCCAATATCAACAAGTTGGAATAAAAGTGGAAGGGACAAGTGAGGATGGGTCAATAAACGGAAGGATTAAAAGTGGACAACAACGGAAAGGCCACTATAGTGACAAGGACCATGGTGGAAGGTACAACAGATGAAGATGAAATATAATGGGAGAGACAACAGGGGGAGGAACAATGGTGGGAGAGACAATGTAAGGAGGGGTCCATAGTGGAAGGGACAATAAGAACAGGAACAATAGTGGGAAGGGGGGTAGTGGTAGGGGCAGCAATTGTAGGAACACTGACAGATAAAGACACAACAGGGGGAGGAACAATGGTGGTAGAGACAACATTGGGAGCGACAATATTAGGAGGGACCAAAGTGGGAGAGAACAGTGGTGGAGAGGGGGATGGGCAGGGGCGGGATTTGAGTTGTGAAAGTGGGGGGGCAAACCTGCCAGCAAGACTATCTAAGCGGAGCGCCACCATCGGTTGGCGCGGAGCGTACAAGAAATTTTTTGGCTTTACAAACCCTCCAGATGGCCGGAAACGGC
>KN884360.1:13729-31211 GCA_000934455.1 Apostichopus parvimensis
GTGATGTACCAATCATTTGTGAGCAGAGGACTGCAGTAAGTCTGACCAGAGAATAAAACAGTAGTCGCAAAATTTAGTGCAGTAATCAAACAAATGTAATAGTGTATTTGGACAAATGCAATACAGTATCAAATGTATCATAGTACTGTGAGATATGTGGGTTATGCATCATTGACAAACAGATGTAATACAGTAGTCGACAATGATGTTATAGTAGTGAGACAAATGTAAGATACTAATCAGAAAAATGTCACATAGTCAGAAAAATGAAAACAGTACTATGAGACAAATGTAATAAAGAAGTCTAACAAATGTAATACTGTACACAAAAGTGATAATATAGTCAGAAAATGTCATATGTAGTCAGAAAATAACATATGTAGTCAGCAAATATCATATGAAGTCAGCAAAATATCATATGAAGTCAGCAAAATGTCATATGTTGTCAGCAAAATGTCATATGTAGTCAGCAAAATGTCACATTTAGTCAGCAAAATGTCACATTTAGTCAGCAAAATGTCATATGTAGTCAGTAAAATGTCATATGTAGTCAGTAAAATGTCATATGTAGTCAGTAAAATGTGATATGTAGTCAGCAAAATGTCATATGTAGTCAGTAAAATGTCATGTAGTCAGTAAAAATGTCATATGTAGCCAACAAAATGTCATATGTAGTCAGCAAAATGTCATGTTGTCAGCAAAATGTCATATGTAGTCAGTAAAATGTCATATGTAGTCAGTAAAAATGTCATGTAGTCAGCAAAATGTCATGTTGTCAGCCAAAATGTCATATATTGTCAGCAAAATGGTATATGTAGTCAGTAAGAATGTCATATGTAGTCAGCAAGATGTCATATGTAGTCAGCAAGATGTCAATTGTAGTCAGCAAGATGTCAATTGTAGTCAGCAAGATGTCAATTGTAGTCAGCAAGATGTGATATGTAGTCAGCAAGATGTGATATGTAGTCAGCAAAATGTGATATGTAGTCAGCAAAATGTCATGTTGTCAGCCAAAATGTCATATATTGTCAGCAAAATGTCATATGTAGTCAGTAAGAATGTCATATGTAGTCAGCAAAATGTCATATGTAGTCAGCAAAATGTCATATGTAGTCATAAAAAATGCCATATGTTGTCAGCAAAATGTCATATGTAGTCAGAAAATGCAGTCAGAAAATTTGTAATACAGTACACACACTGTATTAAACTTGATGTAAAGTATAGTGACCAATCAAACAAAGGAACTTTCATAATAACTTCATCATTCTCCCAAAACAAATATCCCAAAGAATTACTTGCATAGCCTGACTAACTTATTACATCAATATAAGTTACAACTCATCCAACAATTCTATGATGATTCTATAATGTCCAACATTGTACCAACCTTACTCTAACTTACTCTTCTCACAATGTCACTGAACTTGATACCCCCTCTCATTATGGATAAAAAAAAATATATCTTTAAAAAAACAAAAGAAAATAGAGAAGCTGAAGAAGAGATGTATCATCTCTCAGCGATGGCAATAATCCTATTTCAGGGTAAACATATCTCCATTTCCTTACTCCCCCTTTTAAAAAATATGATCTTGAAAAAATAGGAAATCATAGATTGCTTTGATACTTACAAAAAAAAAAATTATCAAGGCTCCACGTAAATTAACTTTCTTTTAGCCTCAATAATAAAAAAAGAATAAATAAGCAATAAGTATTCTATGGCAAAGATATGACTCTGAAGGCTATTGGTAATGATGTTGTGTAGGAATTACCTAAGGGCAAAAAACCAGAACAGGCTGAGATAATGTTCGACCTGGGAAAGCCTTAATGCTGCAGATACGACACGCTAAATTCAAGGACAACCTTTAAGTGGGTGAGGGAAGAGGAGACAGCGAATAATCTGACACAATGCTGTGACAAAAGAATGAGCAGCTTGGGAGGGTAACTGTCAAGTTAGGCCTTCCTCTCTCTGCTGCTCCCCCCCCCCCCCCATAAGCTGCTTATTGGGGGTAATCTGCTGAGGTAAAGACTTATCAGGATAACAAGAAAGGAAAATTGGAAGGTCAACTGTAGGTCAAGAAACTCTCAGATTAACACAGCTTTGTCAAAAGAGAGAGAGAGAGGGCGCTCAGCAGAATAAACTTAAAAGTGTACCGTGTAAGCATGGCTGGCTGGCTCGCTACAGTTTGAATGCGTAGAAAGCAAAGGTTGCTTTGTAGTATAACCTGACAACATTGAACTACTGTGCTATTTATTATGTGTTTATACTGTGTTTTATTTGCCATCATCCATATTTCCTCCTCATAGTCAGCTGGATGTTAATTGTCTGGAATTGAATAGTTTCTACCAATCTTTACCATTCAAAATCCTACGCCTGTATAATTGGACGTTTTTGGGAGTATTTTTCGCTGCACTTCAGTATCAGACTTGACCCTAAACATGCTAAAAATTCCTTTAAAACTCCTTTCCCCTCCTCCTTTTATACCCATTCCTATTCTTCACCAAGAGCAGCCAAGAACCATGGCCATATTCCTTATTAAAATATTAAATATTAAAGTTTTGATCATCAAAGTACTGTCAATACATGCAGCTACTGTGAAGCACAGTGTATAGCAGCAATGGACATCTCAGGTCCAAATAAAAGATAACAAGCAACGGAAAGTTAACTTTCTTCAGAGGGCGGCACACTGTTTGGGGCGAGTCTTCAAATGCCTTTAAAATAGTTTATTTACCAGCTACGCAGCATAAATTAAGATAATCATTAAGTGCAAGTAAAGCCCATGCATGATACAATGTAAAAGTAAATGTTAATTCACCACAGAAGAAGTAAGCAATTATTGCATGTTTAAACCAAACACCCAATGTCATGTCATAAAAATCAAATATTTTTTTTATGGATCAAAACAAGTCTTAATGTCACTGACCTTGGAGCAGAGCCCTTGTAAATAATATCGATGATGTAAATGAATCTGTTGGTAATATTTCAGCTAATGTTTCCCATGTTAGTGATAGATTCAAGGCCACCTGGTTTGCCTGCTGTCATGCAACACCAGAAACGTCCTTGACATTCTTATTACGGGTTTCAATGGGTGCAATGCCTGTCAACACAGATTTAAGTTTACCAATACAAGCCATATTGATCGCTCTACAAGCTGCAGTTTATACATGTTGCTGACATTAGTAAACTTCTTTTAGCCTCTATTTCTGGCAGCCCACATACTTATCGTGCTTGTGGGTCGTGACCTTAACTTTCGGAGGTGGCCTGTCAACCATTACCCAAAGTAGAGCTGCCAAAACAACTGTTATCAATAAATAATGTTTTAAATACAGATCTGGAATAATTAACACAAGAATAACTTTCACTTTGGGGAGGGAAAAGTATTGCCAAAAGTTGTACTATGTTTAAGAGTCTATAATTTTAAGTTCATATTCAATGTTAATTTTCCTTTGGTGACAGCATAAAACTCACAAGTTGTCTGAAAGATTCTCTATAAACATGTTTGGTGCAATTTTTGCACCATGCATTTTACCTTTGCCCATGTCGCAATGCTGCTTTCTTCCGAAGGATTTGGCAAACTTTTTCAGAGGAAATAAACTCACCTCTCCTCTCCTTTTTCCCTGCCATCTTTATTTTGATGATACCTTGCTCTTTTCACATAGCTCTGCATGAAGGTTCTCTACGTGCGAGAATGATTCAAAAATCTCTTCTTTCTGTGCATTTTCTTGAATCGCTTTCATAAAAACATCTACAAAATTGTGGCGAGAACGTATCCATTACTTCCTGAAACTCAATCGACTACAGGATAATTCTGTTAACTGCATGAACCGATTCATATATAGCTACAGATCAAAACATATTTAATATGGGGGGTCATTAGTAGTGGCTAAAATCTTTTTCACTATGGTGGTGATTGGTGCGATGGAGGGAGTTACTTCTGAACATCTCCTCATTTCAATAGGTAGGTTAGTTTACCTGTAATGAGGGCAATATTTACCCAATTCTTCTCAGGTCAAGACTGCTTGGGAGTAGTCAATTTGAGGTCAAGAAAAGGTCAAATAGTGACCATATGTAAGGAGGCAACTAATTTAAATTGATATTTTGATGTTCATCCTATTTTATAGTGGCATGCAGTGAGTTGTGCAGCTAGTTTGAGATTCTCAGAGGTTGACATACGGAAACAAAATTTAACATCTAAGAGATGTCATGGAGGTCGCTCAGTGAGGTCAATAGTTATACATTTCTCAGGGGTCAAAGGTTAAGTAATAGCAAAATGTAAACGAATGTAACAGAATGCATACAAGCTAAAAAAACTGTCCCTTCTCTTTACCATAAATCTCAGATATCAGAGTCAGGAATTTCAGCCACAAGGATACAAACAGCTTTATAAACAAAATCTCAACAAATTAAGAGTGTTTGTATAGCGGGTTTGTGCAGCAAGATCAAGAGTGCAGTAGGTGTGTGGAGACATGTAACTTTGAAACACACTTAATTAATCTTATTTCTTTACAAAAAAGACTCCAGTTTGATCCATAAAATGCACCCACACAAATTCTGCAATGGTATTATCAGATAAAGTTGAATGCAGCATTTACTTCAAATTTGAGGTCAAATTTCCCTGCATGAGCCTCATATGTTCATGAAACATCCACAGAGCAGTTTCACTTGATATGTTTCAGTAGACAAAATGAGGTTACATAGGACCTCCATTAAATACCAAGAGACCATTCAACAAGGTAGCTGAAATGAAAACAAATTAGTTAGCCTACAGTATTATTTCTTCAGTTTCCCTAAACTGCTCTTTAACCAAAACCCTTTAAATATTTGTCAAGTTTAAACAGGCAAAACATGCAACCAATTTTTGTTTCTTTCTTTTTTTCTCCTGCTGCCTCCAGTGGCCTTGAACATTCCCGTGGAAAGTTGAAGAACCGCTAAGCGTCACAGTTTGCCACTTGAGGGCATGTACTGACTAGAATCTGGTGCCGCTGTTGACTACTGTGGAACACCCCATCATAGAAAAAGGCAACAAGGAAATGAGGTTACTTATGGTAAACTGAGACCAAATGTGTCCTTGAATGTCTGAGGCAAGCTTGGTTAAAAAAAAAACGGTGAAAAGCTAGGTTTGGGTGAATAACCTCCAGCATTAGCAAATATATAACATTTCCAAATGAACCTTGGCTTTGACATTTCTAAAACATATGGATTTAAAATGGACACAGAGACTTTAAGGATTGTAAGCAACAAGCTCACTCAATATAGAACTGATGTCTGTCCTTTAGTACATCAATGTCACAGTATGGTGAAGATACTGCTGTTTGATGTATTCTTTAGTATATCAATGTCACAGTATGGTAAAAATACTGCTGTTCAATGTATTCTTTAGTTCATCCATGTTACAGTATGGTAAAAATACTGCGATTTGATGTATTTCTTTAGTTCATCAATGTTACAGTATGGTGAAAATACTGCAGTTTGATGTATTCTTTTACATCAATGTCACAGTATGGTGAAAATACTGCAGTTTGATGTATTCTTTAGCATACCAATGTAACAGTATGGTAAAAATACTGCTGTTTGAAGTATTCATTAGTACATCAATGTCACAGTATGGTGAAAATACTGGGGTGTGATGTATTTCTTAGCACATTCATGTAACAGTATGTGGAAAATACTGCAGTTTGATGTATTCTTTAGTACATCAATGTCACAGTATGGTGAAAATACTACTGTTTGATGTATTCTTTAGTACATCAATGTCACAGTATGGTGAAAATACTGCGATTTGATGTATTCTTTGGCATACCAACGTCACAGCATAGTGAAAAAAGTGGGATTTATTTTTAATGATGAAAATACTGTGGTGTGTGTTGTTTTTTATTCATATATATTCATATACTATTCATATCTCGGACTGCTCTGTGAAGCTGTAATAATTTATTGCTAATTTCAGCTGTGTGTGTTTTACAAGATTAGGGTTCAGACTACAAGATCTTTTGATGGGTCTTTAGACACCAATGCAGCCTATAGTTTAAACCAAATGTATCACAGGGTAACATTGTCACTGCTCCCTCCAATAACATCAAAACATCATACAAGAAAGTGTTCACTATTGCAGACTATGCAACTTTTCCAGACTTGTTGTTACTGAAACCCTCAGGCGCATTTCCATACAGTGACAGTCAATGGCGTCATTTTAACCATCCCCAAAAGCCTCTCAAACAGTTTTGTGGCACATGTGTAGACCAGTTTTAAAGTATTCACTCATAATTTGGAGCAATGCAAAAAACTTTTAAATTTGCCCTAATGTCTCTGGACGTCAAGTGAAATTTGAATTCATCTATTCGACTGAAGAAAAGAGGAGATGTTGGAAATGCACTAGACAGTACATGGACGTTAATGCAATAATGAGGAGAAAAATCATATTTTTGCCCCAGTTTTAGAAGTTCTTATCTTCTCTTCTGGCATGCAATGACTCTTAATTGGGTTTTTCATAACTACCTAAGGTGCTGAACATTTCCTTTCGCATTTTTCCATCCAATTTATCCACCTATCTGTTTTTATGTGGTTATGAAAATTGAAAATTTTCAATAATGTTACTTTGACCTTCTACCGATGTACCCCTGTGCACACCCCTGACAGAACTATTTGCCCAATAGCCAAATGGCAAGCTATGAAAGTCAATTCGATCGTGTCCTGATTTATGATAGTAACATCTTTAATATAAAATAACTTCCAGCTAAACTTTCTGCTGCCTCTGACATATCTGAGACATTGTCCTAAAACTGTTGAAGGATTCCGACGAGACGACGCAATCTATTCTTATACCTCTGACCATCTAACATCTTTAATTATTAAAAACCACCTTCTGAGAACAACTATATTACCCAAGACAGTATTTTAGGCCTCCACTTATTTTATAAATCGATCAGCAAGGGAATTGTAAATTCAACAGCATCTGTGAAGCATCGGAAAATGTTATTACGAAAAAAAAAAAAACCAAAAAAAAAAGGGTAAAAAAATACAGGTCGTCTAAGTGACTGACTTCGCCTAGAGGAGGGATGATGAAATCCCACAAATTTAAAATTTTAATATTGTTGGATAAAATACTGTTAAGGGGGAAAAAAAAAAAGATAGCAAAGAAGTAATTTCTACAGCTGGCAGAGATACAACTGGCAATGTGACATTTGAAAGATGGTAAATGTCCTTGAACATATATCTATATATATATATGTAGCAACAATATACACTCGAAGAGCAAGTTTACTCAAGGTTATACAACAACCTCCAGGAGACTCCAAATTTTGCAGAGAGAACGGAGAAACTTGAGGTGCTGTAGGTGCTAGAGTATTCAGATGCAAGAAGGGTTGACAGAAGGGGGACATGGCACATCTCAAGCAGTCAGAAGGGATGGTTATGGCATCAGTCTATAATGTCAAGGCCAAACATGATACACTGAGGACGACCTTTAAAAAAAAATAGTCCAGAGGTTTTTTTTTTTTTAACTTTCTCTTTTTCATACTCATAAATATCCAAATATGCAAATCTACACTTCATTAAAGCATACATGAATATGAAGAAGAGGTTAAATGACAGTGGAAAAATAACCTCAACACCCGAAAGTTTTTAACAGTAAGAACATGTTCGTTGTGCTGTCATGGATTCAATTGCTATCATATAGCCAACCTAGATGGACCACATACATCTCCACACTGGCGGATCCAGGGCCTTTGTTTGGGAGGGGCCAAAGTGGCGTTAGAGTGATATGGGGTAGGGGTCTAAGGGGAGGGGTGCCCCCTCCCCTTTGGAAAATTTTCTATTGCTGAATGCCCTCAGATGCAATTTGGTGCGACAAAAGTGTACAATGGTGATGTTAATTAACTTCTAAAAAAAATGTTTCCCAGGTGTAATTTTCTAAAATATTTATAAAACAAAGTTGGGATCATCTTTCTCAAGAAATTTTATTTTTCATAGGTTATAAATTTCTTACAACCAGCCTGTAACTGCAAAATGGTGATAAACTGAAAATCCTCATGCTCATACATTTAATGTTAAACCAGAAAACGAAAAGGTTTAGACTAGTCTACCACTGCTATTCCTCTCGATTTTTTTAATTTCCAATCATATGATTTAGCGGATGTTCGGAAACACTTTTTGGCTCACCTTTGGGGGGGGGGCCATGGCCCCTGTTGGCCCCCCTTGGATCCGCCAGTGCATCTCCGTAGACCACTGTATAGATGCCTATTGGCCAAACATTTAGGTTTTGATATAAGAATTCAAAACACCCCCCAACCAAAGAAATTTTGTTCATCTAGATTCCTTTACACTAATTAAAAAGTGTATTGTTACCATCCACTCATTTATGATTATTCACAGATAATTAGAAGTAAATAACTTGAAATAATGTTGAGTGAGCCTACTCAATCATCTTATTGATTAATACTTACTGGCTTTTAGCTCCAGGTTTTCATGTCTTTAATTAAATACATTGATGGACTCTAATGCTCTGTTACAATTCACATTACTATGTAGTAAGTGACACTACATATATGTACAGGTAAATGGCCTCAAATATCATTTCAAAGGTTTTGTTTTGTTTTGGAAACAGGACCTAGCAGTAGAGGCTCTAGACATTTGGCCAGTCTCCAGTGAATGTGTGAGGTCACAGCAATGTTGGTACTGTTTTAAAGTTTGGGGGGAGGGGGGAGGAGGGGGGTGGGGGATTGTGGCAAATGCTTTGGTGAAGTGTTGTTTTGCAGTTTTTTGATTAATCTATGATTAATATGAAAATCTTCTAAACCATTTCAGTTCTTTTCATTTAGGTTCTCAACCTTTTCCATCCACAGGTCCTTAGGGACAAAACAAAATGTTCACATATCACACCCCCCCCCTTCCCCCAGACAGATGGAGTATCACCAATGACCTCAGGCCCAAGTTTGTTTGGGCTTTCTTTACCCTAAAACTGCACTCTCAGGCTGTGCAGCATATAATAGAAATCAGTAAAATATTGATGGACCCCTTTAGCTCTGACGTACCTCAGTTTATCTGTGGATCCCTAAGGATCCCTCTGCCCTCACAGACTCCCCATAATCCCTTAAATGGCTCATTTGGGGAAGAAAAATTATTTTAATATTTGATATTAAAGGGTGTGAAGATTTGCGCAAAAAGAAACGTCTAATGCCGGTAATCTGACCTAGTTTCCAATGAGGTGTAACAGAAGTGTTAGACACCACCATCGATCCCAGAAAATACACACACAGCTTGCTACCGTCAGTAATTAGACACTAGTGTACAGTCAGTACATACAGCTGCGGTCGATACCCACAGCACAGTGTATACACGATACCGCAATGGACACCTCAGGTCCAGCTAAAGATAACAAGGTATCACGTTTCATTACTGTCTGCATTTTGTAGCGTCACGAACAAAACGTCACTTGCAAGCAACAGAAAGTTAACTTTTTCAGAGCGCGGCACACGGTTTGGGACGAGTCTTCAATGCCTTTAAAATGCTGACTCATTGTATCTGTAGGTTTCATGTTGCTTTTGCTTAGATTACAGGGTCAGTTGTTGTTGACGACATGTATGATCAACTTTCTGTACCTCTCATCTGTTTACTTCAGAAATGATACCAAGATTCCTGCTAAAAGTAGGCCAAGTGAAAATGAAAAACATCACAATTTTTACAAAGATACTACATAGATAAAGGTCAGTAGTAAAGTTCAAACAATGGTATCCCATAAGGGGACTGCACACAGGAGGTTATGATGGTAAAAGACTTCTCCTTTTCACATCTACTGACGAATGAACACGTAAGGTTGTAAACCCTCCCATGTATTAGACAAAGACGCTACAAAACATTTGTGCGACTAATTTGTCTTGCAACGCAAATTCCGTCTCCCTTGAAAATTTGTCGTTTTTCTCTGGAGGCAAGCAGAACAAGCAATGATTAGGTGATGAGAAATACAATTATATAGATTAAAAACACCTACGTATGTAAAACAATATGGATAAAGGGAAACTGGGACAATGAGAGTTGTGGAGAGGGTTTTTCTCCCAAATGATTCTTAATGTCAAACTGATTAGATCAAAAGGTCTTATCTATTTCCTATGTTACGATTGCAAGGTTAGAAATGTGTCCTACATGACAAACAAAGAACTAAAACATAAGAAAAACACAATTTTGTTTTTAAAAATTGAACAAATTACTGCATTGTCTGTCATTATTGTTTAATATTGGAGGACTTTTTGAAATTCAAACGGTGATGTGTCACACTGCATTGCATTTGGATAACACTACTGACAATAAAGGCCAACTGCTTGTTCAGGTTGTTGTCTAGCTTCCAAATCATGTATCTCACAAATTCTAAAACAGCTTTCAATTAAACTTTGAAACTCCCTCTCACCAGACATACTGTACATGCAAACATGTTTATTGATAGGTTACCTCACCTTCCAAACTCTCTCTTAAGCTCCAAACTACCGATAGCCCTCCTAATCCTCTTTCAATTTTGAAACCCTCTCCAACAAATTCCAAACCCGTTCTCACCTTCTAAACCCCCTCCTCACTTTCCAAACCCCTATCTCATCTCCAAAACCTCTCTCAACCTTCCACCTCTCAAACTCCTTTATTACCTTCCAAACCCCTCTGTGATTCAGTTGCATATGCCTAAAGGAGATGCAGAATCCACACAAAAACATTAACAGCACAATAACATGTATGAGAGACGTGTGTGTGTGGGTTGGGGGGGGTGGGGACATGAAATGCTTCAACCTGAAATGAAACATAATTGAGTTTTACAGATACTTTTCTTCATGATTAGCTTGTCTTTCATGTCTAGCATATTTTAGGACAGTGAAACTGAAATGTAGGTTAGTTTATAGCAGCAGGGCAGGCAATTAAATCTACAATTCATGTACCATACATATACAATACATGTACCATACATATACAATACATGTACCATACATATACAATACATGCACCATACATATATAACACATGTACCATACATATATACAATACATGTACCATACATATACAATACATGTACCATACATATACAATACATGTACCATACATATACAATACATGTACCATACAGATACAATACATGTACTATACATATACAATACATGTACCATACATAAACAATACATGTACCATACATATACAATACATGTACCATATATATGACATGTACCATACACAATACACGTACAATACACATACAATACCATACATGTACCATACATACAATACATGTACCATACAATACATGTACCATACATATACAATACATGTATGTACCATACATATACAATACATGTACTTAATATATTTCATCTATCACCTAGCTATCATCAATACCCTGAACCTAGAGGTAACTGTTGCAGGTAGCATTGGTTTCAAATCAATAATTTAGAGGTGATCGAAGGCCAAACATCAGTTAAATGTGTGGATATATGGTGTTTTCAAATATTACTACTGTATGAACCAAATTGTATGTACAGCATCAGTGAGCAAGCCTAGTCTTTTCAACAATGCCACACAGTTATCTCACTGAAGAAATAAATAATTGCTATCTTATATTTATGTCAGATTAACATCACTAGTTTGATGAAAATGAGAAAAATCTACAAACAAAAGCAAATTTCTTTCCGAAATATTTTTTTTTAAGCATCTGTACTGTTGTTTGCAAGATAATTTCAAAACATGGTAGATACTGTTGATCACCATGACGATATATATCTATTATATTTAAGAAAAGACCTACCCTTTATGCAGATGCTGTAGAAACAGAGTAGAGGGCATACTTTACATTCAAAATAAGAGACTTCTAACAAGTTGCCAGTGACCTCCCCTGCAATCTCAACTTCACTGACCTAGCTATATTGCTCAGTTCTCGAGTCTCAACTTAAACTTGTCAATCGCTGAAGTTTGAAAGTGTCATGTTGTCACCGAGGTAAATTAACATATTACTTTAAGATAAGGGCCTAAACTTCAAGCTTGAATCTTTTCCTGTTTGCCAGCACTTGTGTCTAGGACTATAGTAGTTGGACTGGATTTGAGATGAGAGATGATAAATCAAGTAGCAGTTAGTATATTTAGATGATATCTGAGGATATAAGACTGCCTGAGACAGGTCTTAGCTGGCTGAAGGTTTCATCAAAGTGTCAGAGCGGTGACGGCAGTCATATATACTCACTCGGGCAGTTGATGAAGAACTTTAATCGAGAGAAGAAAAACTAGTGAAGAATCTTGTGGAAATCAGGAGACAAGCATGGCCTTCAATAGCTAGCAAGATTATGAATATGCATGAGATCAATTTTGGGACAAATTTTTCTATACTGTAGTGTCATGTCCTGCTTCAGAGCACTCGTATTGTCAGTACGAGCAGTATGAATATCATGTTTCTATCAGATCAAGGTTAGGAACTGTTTGTTCTGTCAATACCAGTGCTTTGAAGCATGATATTGGAGTACAGTTTAGAGAGGTAATTAACATTAGGAAATTGTCCCAACTGACTGAGTACTCATTTTACATAGCTTGACAGAAGGTATTATAGAAATTTGTGACAAAATGATATTTATTCTGGACCACAGGTATTTAGATACAAACTGTGAATTACATCCAGTTACCTGTAGGATATAATGACTGTATATAGTATGTGTTGCACCAATTATAGGTATCCGCCGATATCGGTGATGTGGGATACGTAAAATTTACGTCATTTACCAAATAGCTCACAACCGATTCTTCCAAATAAACATGCTTCTGTCAGAGTTAATATTTACTACTTTAGCCTAGAGAACAAATCCCCTCTCACATAACCTACTAATACCCTTGGCACAAAAAGTTCTAGCTGCTTAACAGATTACCACTAACCACTAACACAGCACCTGATGCATTATTCATCATTCTTGCAAGTTATACTCCTGTTTAAAGGTTTAGAATCTGCTGTGAACTTTATTTGGCCTTTCTAACCCCAAAAAAGTGTTTCCTCTGGAAGCAGCCACAGCACCGCCCCCTATTTCCCTCGCTGCTTAAGGAAATGCTAGCAAAGATATGTTTTAATCACTTTTAATCACTTGTGTTCCTTATTTCCGTAAATGGTTCATCTGCACTTTATATTTATCTGAATGTTGCAAACAATCACTTGCTAGTTTTGTTTATTTTGTTTTGGTACTTTTTTACAAGAGGGATCAAATTCATAATCTCTGTTACAGCATATATATATTTACATATTTATGTACTGAATGGAAAAAATTGTGCAGACCTGTTGTTAACTATTACTCAGTGTAAGTTTCATTTTTGGTAACTTTTTTGCGAGCTGGAAAAGAGGAAAAGATTACCAGGAACTATTGCTGACTAGATGGTGCAGGGCTTTTATCCCGAGATGACAAAATGACTTTGCCCTGTTCCAGTTTGCTTATAAATTATATACTTCCTTTTTTGAAAATCATAAAACATCTTGTTGCATCTTGTCTCTGGTTCTAGCTAGGTTCAGATGAGGGAGAGATCTCAACCAGTGCTTACATGAAAGATTCCATAAAATTCTTTATACCAAGGAGTAGTTCAAGAACTTGATGAACCTGTTGGACTAATTTTCCCAAAATTTCTAAGCCCTATCCAATAATTTCTGTGCTGTGAATATGTCATTCATCTATTAACTTTCATTAATTAATCTTCCTGTGTTACTTTATGTCAATCACCCTGCCGCACAACAGAGAACCCCCGGCGCAGTTATTTTTGTATCTACTCAGTGACCTTGAAACTGTGACCATATATTCCAAATAAAGACCAATTTTCAACCAACATGCATACTGTACTCCCTTCGTGGAGTCCAATCTTTACTTTTACGACCACATTTGAGGGCATTAATTACATGGATGATTGTACAGGCACAAAATTAAGTTTGATACACACAATTAATTAACATGATGCAGAAGATGTCTGAAGAACATGGTGGTTTGCAAATGTGGCATGTGTAGGGTATACAAATGAGGCATGTGTAGGGTATTCAAATGAGGCATGTGTAGGATATGCAAATGTGGCATGTGTAGGGTATACAAATGTGGCATGTGTAGGGCATTCAAATGAGGCATGTGTAGGGTACACAAATTATGCAGCATGTGCAAAGTATGCAAATGCAGCATGTGCAGGGTATGTAAATGAGGTATTGTGTAGGGTATGCAAATGCAGCATGTGTAGGGTATGCAAATGCAGCATGTGTAGGGTATGCAAATGCAGCATGTGCAGGGTATGTAAATGAGGTATTGTGTAGGGTATGCAAATGCAGCTGTGTAGGGTATGCAAATGCAGCATGTGTAGGGTATGCAAATGCAGCATGTGTAGGGTATGCAAATGCAGTGTTATTCAGGGTATGTCGATGTGGTATGTCAAGGGGGGGGGGGGAAGGAACAGGGTATGCAATGTGACATTATTCACATTTGAGTGAGAAATCAGTCGGCAACAATTCATGAGGGCTCATGATTTGTGAATTTAGTAAAAACCATGAACAGTAGCCAAACTTCTCCAGATCAATGTCATGTCATTCTCAGGAAACGTTACGTTTGCTTGAGTTGTTTTAGTTACAATTGGTTTCGGGGATCATTACAGAAATGTTATTATGAATTGAATGAACAAAAGCATTAAGCTCAAAGCTTAAGTAGTTATTTGAATAATTTATGTCATATGTATGGTATATGCTACAACAAGAATGGTCACACACATCAGAGATGGCATCAAAATGTTTATATTTTTGTGATATTGGATATTGTGGATCCATGTTCATATATGATAGCTTTGTCTTCAGAACATTCAAGTTGAGTATGTTTATGGACTAATATGATATCTATAGTCTCATAGTCTCTGTTGTTGACACTTGAGCTAAGAATTTTTATTTTTAATCTGACTTTTCCTGCACGTTTAAGCCATTTCTCTGTAACGAATTTGAAATATCTAGAAATAACAGATTAGAACAAACAGGAACCATTTTCTGTCAAGTTCATGAGACCTATGATGATTTAATTCAAGACAGAAGCAAGAAAAACTTGGCAATATAACCAGACTCTATAAGAATGTTCCCGAGGCAAGCACGAATCAACCAGAAATTCAGTTTGTGCCGTTATTTATTAGCAAAATGCCAGCTTCCTTTGAAGTACATTAACACGGCCTAATAGTACACACTACAGTCAACATACTAATAGCCAGTTCCAGCATTTATTGAACACATTTACTGGTATAATTAAGTCTGTTTCTCATCATGCACGCGATATAGTCCCAGACAATCTCATGATTTATTTTGCAGAGGTACAACAACTTCCACCAAGTAGTTTGCAAAATAACCAACCGGTGCTTGACCTAAACCTGGAAGCGACCGAGTAGGTTATTCACAGTGATCACGAAAAGAGAGATAAAAAAAATCTCATATATGCGTTCACGCACCATTAGACCATAATAAGCAAGGACATATATTCAAAGACTGGAAAACATTTTAAAGCTATACCATCTTCTAAGAGAAATGAGCAAGAACAAAATGTTAACAAGCCATCCATACTTGTTCCATCAAGTACTACATAATTCTATTTGGTAACTAGTAGGTGCATACTTTGTCTGTTCCCAGTGCCAGTTTAGGTAATTATACCAGGTGAAATTGGTGACAGAGGTAAGGGGGTGGGGGGGGGGGTTTGGATTGGGTATAGATTAAAGGGAAAACTGTCATTCCTATTAAAGGGTGTGAAGAATCGCGCAAAACGAAACGTCTAATGCCTGTAATCTGACCTAGTTTCGAATGAGGTGTAACAGAAGTGTTAGACACCACCATCGATCCCAGAAAATACACACACAGCTTGCTACCATCGGTAATTAGACACTAGTGTACAGTCAGTACATACAGCTGCGGTCAATACCCACAGCACAGTGTACAAACGATACAGCGGATGGACATCTCAGGTCCAGCTAAAGATAACAAGGTATCACGTTTCATTACTGTCTGCATTTTGTAGCGACAAGAGCAAAACTTCATTTGCAAGCAACGGAAAGTTAACATTTTCAGAGCGTGGCAGGCGGTTTGGGGCGAGTCTTCAATGCCTTTAAACTGACCTCCTTAACGTTTAGCTCATTAATGTAGTATTCCACACTAGTGGATGACATGCTAATGCTAATTATACAAATTGAGGAACATGCATATATATATCCCATCAAATGACATCAATAGCATCTGCATCCCGAATCTACAAGTGTCTCATCTATTTTTCTAAGGGGTCATCCATTTTCTTTCACCATGAACTGATCTGTTGAGACGGAAGTCATCAGAGGTAACGAACCAAAAATATCTGTTGCTTCCGTTGGGCAAAAATTTCTTCTCCCGTTGCCCCTTGCATAACCAGAATTAGGTCGTTAGATGAAGTTTTTGATGGAAAAAAAAATGTGATGCCATCCATTTCCAACAATTTGATATTTGATGGAGGATGTCAGATATCTGACCTTGAAAATACAAAACTTGCAGCTCCTGCACTTTTTTCCCATAACTTTATGATATTAGTATTCTGCTATCTCCCTGCCAAATCAAATCCTCAAGGGATCATCCCGCTGCTTGTTAATTGTTCAAGGTCATTCAAGCACTCTAGATGTACTATCGGATATGAGCTGTGACTTTCACAAATATACACCAC
Organism: Apostichopus parvimensis; assembly: GCA_000934455.1. Classification (NCBI taxonomy): domain Eukaryota; kingdom Metazoa; phylum Echinodermata; class Holothuroidea; order Aspidochirotida; family Stichopodidae; genus Apostichopus; species Apostichopus parvimensis. Next base: position 30,401 of record KN884360.1, read on the forward strand.
TGGACTGGCGAGGAGGAACTCCTCAAGGTTAAAGGTGTAGGGTAAATGATAGGTTATTAACCTACTGTACCCTCCTCATATTAATAGCATATCTAAGCTAACAACACAGCTGCTTTGACACTCTCTGTTATTTCACTTTCAGAAATACGGCGGTCAGGGCTAGTTCAGTGATGAACATCAAGGTTTTCTACAGTATATGGGCAGGAGTTTGTCACTAGTTCAAAGTGTATACATATATACATAGTAGACTTTAATACACAATCATGTTGACAGACTAATTAACAACATGCATTTCATTGCATGTACAAGCAGTACTGACATAGTAGTGCTATGCTTCCTATAATTCAAGATAACAAACAATTGAGCTAATTGTCACATTTAGCAAGGTGGATCCTTGCAAAAATACATTTAATTACCACAATTACAATAAATTACACTCACCACGGTCAGTCGACAAACTTATAGATTAAGAAACAAGTTAATTGAACATTTCAAGTGAACTCATCATAAAGTATGTGTTTCTCAATGCTAGAATAGGTCTATGCTAAGGGTATGTTTCTGTTTTCTCAATGCTAGAATAGGTCTTTACTAGGGGGATATGTCTGTTTTCTCAATGCTAGAATAGGTCTACACTTGGGGTATATCTGTTTTCTCACTAGAATATGTCTATACTAATGGTATATGTCTGTTTTCTCACTAGAATAGGTTTTATGCTAGGGGTATATGTCTGTTTTCTCACTAGAATAGGTCTATGCTAGGGGTATGTGTGTGTTTTCTCAATGCTAGAATAGGTCTATACTAGGGGGATATG
>KN884361.1:0-12345 GCA_000934455.1 Apostichopus parvimensis
AAAAACTAACTTGGACCGACTGTAGGTTTCAGGGAAGTTGAAGAGAATGATGTAGTTTGAAGATTTTAAAGCTAATTACCATCATACTGAGTACACAATCAAGGACTTACGGTTATGGCACTAACTTACCTGTTTGCCTTTTGGCATGATGGATTATCAATGCTGCTACATCTTCCAGAATCCCTTTATCTGGATGGGTGTAGTTTAAGTGAGGACCAATCTTTGGGCTGTCACTCTCCTGCCTCTGTAATATAGTAACAAAAAATGCACAATTAAGTGAGATGAAAGGTCATGGGTGAACACAATCTGGCAACCAGGGTCGATGTACCTCTTAGTATCATCCAATTATTATTAATGAGAACTCATCATGGCTGAAAGGTGGGTGGTGGATGTTGGAGGGGGTGGGGGGCAAACTTCCTTCCTTTAAGAATCTAGTCTTTTCTGCTGCTTTTGGCACTTCACTTTAAAGTGAAGAATGAAATGTGCAACCTTGTAGGAAGACCAACAGGTTATGATGTTATCGTAGAAAGTGTAACAGTTTGTCTTCAATGCCACTAAACTTAAACTTAACATTCAAACCAAGACACATTTTCTCCTCATCTGTATCAACTGTATTAACTTTGATAAGATGTAAAGGTACCAACTTTTCAAAATTTATGGAAAAGCAGCATCAAAGATACAACTTCCCTTTTCAAAAAGACCATAGCACAATATTATATATCCATTGTGGAAAAAACTAAAGGCACATGCATGAGCGAGAAAGCATTACCTCATCAAATATGGTTTCTATGTCATTTAAAAGGCTCTTTGAGCGTAACTGTCTGACGTCATTCTGCTTGAAGTTCAGCCCCTGATGGTCAAGTGATTTCAAGTAGTACTTCTCATTCTGTTCCCGCCAGATCTTGTTGAAACTTCTTTGAGCCTCCCGCCATTCATCGTCTTTAAGTTTTAACCTGTACAAGAGATGCAGGTGGTATTCAAATCATCAAGTTTTAACAGGAATTACTTTCAAATGAAACTAGTTCACATGCAAATGAAACCAGTTTATATCATCCACAAAATGTTGTAACAAGGATGGAACATTGTGAAATTTTGCATAAGTATTACATTTGTGATGTTAGAGCAAGATAATGTATAAAATTCTTGTATACTAGTTTTCTCCAATGTAAGCTATGTCATTATCTCACTTGATTTTGTGTTCTTTCCAAATTATATATTTAAAAAAAAATGCTCCCAGAAAATGGTGAGTAATCGGCGGGCTAAATTAACTGACCTTTTCAATACTAATGGCACAGCTACTGCTGGGTTCTTTTTCAGACCTTCGATGATATCACCCGCTTTGTCTCCATAAATCCTGAGAAGAAGAGAGGCAGAGGAAGTGTAAGATATTTTAGAATCAAAAGGGAAACCTATACATAATGTCTGCTGCATCATCTTGTCTTACTGTAGAATTTTGATTTCTGACATCTGGTCGCATTTTGTTTCTGACATCAGTCACAATGTATGTCAGAGCCCTTGTAATAAAGCTAATGTGCAGAAACTTTATCATAGGCAAATAACATACAGACAAACAATTACATACAGGACACTTGACATTTAAGAAACCAGATCTGTCCCTGTGGAACACTGTTAACTAGTTTGTTGACTGCCTTTCTGTAGTAATTTTACTTATTAAATAATTACTTATTAAATAATCACTTGCTCCAATATAAAAGAAAAGTTTGCACAGCTACGGTGAGACTAACCTCTGAATGGCTTTCCGATGAAGCACCTCAGACGTCCCCCCAAGACAATTGTCCAACTTGAACTTGGCCTGTTCCTCTGGAGACAGACGAGAGAGTTTCTTGTTCACATGTTCCAGAACCCTGATGGTGTGAGTATTGACCTCGATGACAATGTCAAGCTACAAGATAAAGCGAAACAACAGAAAATGCAAATGACTTTATTTAGTTGAATTTAAATTACTATCATGAAGAGTGATTCTGCAGGCTTCCAAGAGTGGCAACATAATGCATGTCTAAATACACAATACCAGAGCTGTTGCATATGTATATATAAGTAGTAGACCATTGGCTGTACAATGCATGTTCTTATTCTATACTACCTACCTATCGCACATGTAAAAATTGCTGTCAGAATATTAGTAACATAGGGCATGTCATATCCTATACTACTACTGCATATGCAATGAAGAGTACCAGATCAATGGCAGCACAGTATCCTATCAATCCCTAAGACAAAAGCCACACACAGTACTGGGTCAGTGCATGGTACGTTGTTAACAGTTTGATTCCAAACCTCTGATAAGGTATCCTATCCTATTGCTTCACTTACAAACCACCACATGGTTTATCGCCTCTCCTCCCTTGATCTGAGTTTCATTGTTTGAACTGTAGCTTCAACTGTCATCTTAAGATGGTGTTTCAGGAAACCAATGAAGCAAAGCAATGGCATTATGGTTCCTGATTTGCACTTCTTGTTTAAATCTCTCCAGCAAATCACTTCATTTTCCCAATCAAACTGTTCCACATTGTAGGTTATACAAGTGTTTACACTTTGCGCCGCAAGTTTGACATTTCGGAAGTTCATCTATGCAAAAGGAAAGACTAATAAATTCTTCCATTCTGTAGAGACTGCTGCTACGCACCAACACCAGTGCAGGACTGTATAACTCTGCTGTGCAAAAGTTTGCTATAAAACTTATTTCATGACATTGATAGCCTACCTCATATCTTTCATCTTCACACCTGTAGATGTGCTCTTCATACTGGGTCTTTCTAGACGTAACAAACGTAGAATCTTCGGACCATGACGGGAAAGACACCCAGGTGTCATTTATGACCTGGGTACAGAGAGCATTCCTTCCACTGCACTTAGGCTGAGTGTAACTCTTGGGTAGAGCACGATAGCTGGCCCCACATCTCTTGCAGTTTGAAAAATCTGTAATGAGGTCATCAATTTATACATGCTGTTAATATTGTGAAACAGCCATTTTCAAGCTCTCTTTTCACAAAAGTGACCTTTCTGTTTCTTGCCAATATTTGCTCATTTACTGCTAAAGAATTATCGTTTATTATTACCTAATGTATACAGGAAGGTTAACAAACTTTACGAAGATAGAATTGTCAACTTAGTTCGGCAAACTAATTAAATCTTAATTCCACACATTTCTCAAAGTTTGGTAACACAAAGGAAAGGCACACACAAAGAAACTAACTTATCTTGACAGTCTTCAATAGAAAAGACTACAAGGGCACTTTCGTAATTTATGAAAAAATTATTTCTTTCAGGAGGTCAGTGTTATATGGGTGCAAGGCAATCAAGCAACATTACATTACATTTGTTTTTGGCAGAAACAACTTACCAATTTCTGTGTACATTTCTCCTTGACTTCTTTCTTTGTGAGGGCGTGGCGTCTCTGTTTTGTCAATATCTTTGTATCCCAGAAATTCCTTAAACCATTTCAGATGCTCTGGATATTTCCTGAAAAAGTAATAAAAATAATGAAGGAAGTTCAAAGTACAAGTTCAAAGATTGAGTTATATTAAGAGGCAAAGGATGTATGCAATGCATGCTAATGGTCAAGTCAATACTAAAAGTCAGAACTATGTCTGTTAAATGATGACTTTAGGCAGGCATAATTTTGATCTTGACATCTTATAGTCCAGGAAAAATGAAAACATCTGAGTGCAAGCAATGTATCTATAGCTATTCCGGTTTTCAAAATGTTCACCTTTGAAAGAATATTCAATCTCTGGAATGCTCCTTTAAAATTAAATTAAAAATGAATTTTAGCTCCTCATTGCCGGCCTAATAAATATTCATGTCAATCCATCGTTCAATCAAAACAAGTTGTTAAAACTTCATATAAGCAACAGAGTACCCTCGGATAACTTTCTACCCCAATTCTTGTGGAAACAATTTGTAATACATTATAAATATGTCATCTGAGGCCATAACAGTCTCTGTTTTGTTCTATTGGGTGCTGCATTTGAAGAACTGACCTAATGATGAGTACTACACAATATGGTTTTGTCATTTTAATTGACTACCCACAGCTGTTGAAGAGCCATTTCCCAAAGAGTGGTATTGTAGTACAACCTGGACTAGCAGAGGATTTTAAGTCTACAATATATGAAACAAATATTTAGCGCCTAAACCCATCCGTTAAGCACAATGTTGTTTCAGCTCTGAAGGAGTCATTCTGACACATTCATTTGCAAGTTACTACAATGTGAAACACCCCAGAGAGTAATTGAGTTTCTGAAGTTTGCATAGGCACATTGGAGGGTCATGAATTTTTGTTATGAACTTACCCAAGAAATGGTGTCACAAGTTGAACAAGTTCACCCCTAGAGACTATTTCCTGGTTGAAGAGTACCAAGCATCTCAGAAAATTCTCGTAAACCTCTTGACTCTTAAATGCCTTTCGTACCTGCAAGAACATTCATAGCATAACACAGCATTGTAGATAGTAAACAAAGCACAAACAGATTCAGACGTAAAAAGCTCTCCCCTGTAGTGCACATATGAAAAGACAAACAGACTTATTTTTTATTTTCAGTGGAAAAAAAGGCTTTGGCAAAAAGCAGTTAAGTTGGAATCTTACCTTCTCAAAGAATATAAATTCTGTAAATGTTCCATACTTCCTGGCTTCTGTCATACTGACCCCTTGACTTGAAGCCTTCTGTTTCTGTTGGATCAACCATTGAAGACACACTTAAAACAAAAATTCAATTAATCTGACATTTCTCTTCAGCATTTCACAACTATTTCTTGCAACAAAACCAGCTGTTTTTTGTTTTCCCTCTAAATACCCCCCCCCCCCTCTCCCCAAAAATGAACTTAAGTGAAAACCCCTTCCAAGGGTAACTTGCTATATTACAAAAGCTGAATTTCACCAGAGGGAAACATCAAAGACTATACTTATTGCACATCATTAGGCCAAACTATGATACATGTACAAAGTTTTTCCACATTATGAGCCTGGAGATAACCAAGCTTTCATGATTTTCACACTTTGACCTCTGCTGACCTCAAATACCAGCTGCTAAAAACAGGTTGGTTGCATAAGTAACCTACCTGCCTTTACCAAGTAAGCACAATATTCTGGCCATAGGACACACCACATAAAGTATATATATTTAACTCAGCACACTGGAGGCCACAACCTTTTTGCACTGGCCCAATGAAGAGTTGCTTGAAAATATGGTGTCTGTTTTGTCTATCACTTACACCATTGTAAACAGAAATTAACACTAAAGATTACAAATCAAGCTTTGTCACTAGTAAGTAGACTTCGACCTGGAAATTGAAAATAGCTAAACAAACTTTGGTTTCTCTTTTTCTTAAATCACCAAAAAACCTTTGACAGAACAAATAAAATCAGTCAAGCCTAGAGTTTAGAAATGATTATGTTCAAAGTTAATTTCTGCAGATTTTCTCATTACAGCGTAGCAAAAACCAAACATTGTGTAAAACCAGTCATGCGGTAAGGAGCACTCAGTGTTGACACTTTTAGCAGCCTTCGCCTACCACAAATGTTAAATGAGAAACATTCAGAAATAACTATTCTTCCCCACTTCAAATCGCTGAAACTGAATGTCACAAACCTTTGATGACAGATTTGAATGGCTCAGGGCTGATCTCTTATTGCTGGATCCAGTGGTACGGTGCTTCTGCGTACTGCTGGGCTCAAACTTACGGGTGATACTATCATGATCGTTACGGAGTGACACAGCATGGTTTGAGGCATGGAAGATGGACTGCAAAGTGGAACAAGTCAGAAACAAACATGTCCAAAGGTGTCTGGGTAAGAAGCATCTAAGAGTATTGCCTTGAGCTTGAAACACATCCTTTGATGGATATAGCTTGATTTAACAGGATCAAGTTAATCCTGGGCGGGATTACATTAACAACCTTAACCACCAAATGTGTAGAATATTGTGCTGCAACCATTCACATTTAACTACAACAGAACTGCAAAATGTAAAATTGAATGAAACCAGGCACAAGTTTCATACCCATGTTTTGTTCCTCTACTTTTTTTAAATTTGACCTACAAATTCTTAATTTGCTGTCAAGCAAACACTACTGAAATAGAAGCAAATGCTACTAAAACACAAGCAAACAATACTGAAATAAAAGCAAACACTACTGAAATACCCACTGCTAGCATAGATTAAATGAGAGAGAGAAGAGAGCAAAGCATAGTGAACAGGGTAAGGCAACGTACGTTGGTCACAGCAGTAGATCCGTTTGCATCAGGCAAAAACTGACCAAACTCTTGGAGTAGGTCTTCTTGGTTTTTGAAGAGCTTAGCCACTTGGTCAAATACTTGTGTCTCTGAGAGGGTGGGCTTGTGGGCCCCTTGCGATTCTTTCACAGCCCTCTGCTCCTTTTGGTAGGTATGCAGGATTTCCAAAAAGGCTTTATATATCTCCGGTTGTCCTTGGAAGCGGTTCTATCGACAAAAAATCGCATAGAGAAGAGGGTCAACAAACTAATATATTTGAACTCAATTTGGTCTTAATGAATACTGAACACCAACAAAATCATGGGAGTTCAATTCAGAGTAAGCGAATGTTTGTGTTTGTTAGAGGGATGATGACCATTCTTTCTAAAATAACAAATACTTTAAAGACACTTTTTTTGAGTTGATATTTAAGAAATTTTGTGATGAGACTTGATGCTAAAATTTCATTGCAACGTAGGTCATTAGCTTGACTAGCTTAGTTTTAATTCAAATAATGAAGCGATTGCTTCAATAACACAAACTTGATCAAATAACTAACAAATGAGGGACTTTAAAGGTCATCAGTCTTCCAATAAATATGACAGAAGGACCAAACTTGATCAAAAGTGAGCACATGTAAGAATTTTTGTACAGCAGTTTCAGAAGACACCTCTCAATGGAACATGTAATTGTCTAATTTGTGCCACGTTTTACATTTTCCAATAATTCCATGTAGTGTTAGAACCATATTTTACTTTAAAACATTTTTATACAATCTTTAGCTTCTTTAAAGATGAAGGCAACAGAGATGACCTTTAAATTTAAAACACATACCTTGATCTTATTGACATAGTTGATAGCATGGTTGAACTCCACTGGCTGACTTCCGGTCGAACCTTGACTCGCTGGAGCGTTTGGTCTGTTGGGGTGGGGAGCACTAGGTAAGGGGGGCTGGGAATAGGTGTGTCCACCTGCGGCGGCATGACTGGTAGAATGTGAAGGAACGGGAGGAAGCACTGGTGCCTGAGGTACAGAGGAGAAACCAAGCTATAACATTTATACAATTAGTACCGTCCAAGTCTTTGGGTATATAATATCTGTGACCACTCCATCTGAACACAAAATATACATCCCACTCTGTATACCAGTGAACATGAAAGGGATGGTGAAAATGATGAAGATGACAACGATGAGGATGATACTTCCTTGCTAATGCTCTTTAAGATTTTCATGCTATATGCAGAGAATTACTTATTGTAGACTAGTCCATTTTTTTAAATTTGGCAAACACACATTGAGACTTTAAGTAAGAATCAGAAAAGATGAGAGATTTTCAGCTCTCATTTAAGCACTTCCTTGTGGGGCATCAACCATATCATTCACTGTTAAGGATTTTACAGTATGGCATTTTTTATTCCAAATCGTTTCAATATCCAGAAAGAACAGTCTTCCCATGTGAAATAAAGACACATAGATTATGGATAGAAGAACATTTTCTTTTACCAATTGTTAGCTAGCAAATCAGCTGTGACCAACCATCCCTTTAATAATTGTTATTAATGAATGAGAGCTTTACATGAAATTGTTTATACACTGTGAAATATTTCACAACTTACTGCCAAAGCAAAAGTCATCTAGTGTATAAATCACAGAGAATATGGCAAATTTTGAGACCGTTTGAGATAACCTATTGACCCCTTGGGCCAATTTTGTTTCTTTTCCACCATTTGAGATAACCTGTTGACCCCTTGAAGCTTAAAGGGTGAAATATGATAAGGGCCTGTTTGTGTGTATTTAAAGCAAGACTATCACCTTTTTGAAGCAGGTTTCTTTTCCTGGATAGCTGTATATATTGTTGAAGACCTTAAACTTAAATGTTGACTGAAAATGACCTTTGACCTACACCAATGTCCATAGGGTTCTTGTTCTCAGCTGGATCGTACACCAAGTATAAAGTTCAACAAACTTTTGGAGTTATCATGTTAACAAAGTTTTCATATTTGACCTCTGTTGACCCCAAATGATCATTGAGCTTCATGGCAAACAAATAGGCTTCTTGTACTCAATAAGAATAATCCACATACCAATTATGAAGTTAATTCACCATGAACTGTTTGAGTTATAGTGTTTACAAGCAAGTGTCACATACATCCTCACACACACACCCATCACCCATACATTACTTCTGCCTCCAGCAAGGAATCAAATAGGGTTGTGACCTTGAATACCAGAGCTATTTTGTACACAGGAAGGAACAAAGAGGTGGAATCTAGCCAAATTCAGCAGTACTGGGAACCATGGATTCACAAAGTCAAGAAATGTTGTTTGGAGATGAGTGAGTGATGAAAGAAATAGCTAGATGAGGTATCCAGTATTCGACACTATTTAAAGAACTGCCAATTGGTTAAAGCATTCTCTTTTAAACTTTAGTGACTTTAAAGCTGTTGGCCAATACAAACAAATTGAGTTCCTGAAAACATAATTTCGTAAATTTTGAGGTCAAAATCACACCAAGGAATGTCATGTTCAAAGTTTTGGAAAATGGAACAAATAACCCATGATATTAAATTTATGGGCACTTACTGTTCCCTATTGGATAGAACAGGCAATGGACTCATAACCAAGTGCTTGTATCCACATACTTCTTGTTACATTGAGGGATATCCGATTGTGGAAATTTTACACGACTTGGTCAAAATCACAAACAGCTACAGTGCAACACAATTTATATACAGATTACATATAGAAAATTCTGTATATAACTTAACACATACTTGAAGGTTTTGCATATTAAAATCTGATATCTTAATAACCACCAGGGGCAGAACCTGACACTGTTACATATATATGTACAGTACAAACTAAGCAGCTCAAAAGTTGCAAAATATAGCACCATTTTGCATCTGAGAGCCATCCATGTTACAAAATTTCCTTAATGGGAGAGGGACCCCTTCTCCCCTGCCCCCCCCCCCAGAAACATCACCCAGAAAGAAATAACATCTTAGTCCCCATTTCCCCTCTCCATAACATATATTCTTATTGCATCCCTGGTTACCACCTTATCTTACCTGTAAATGACTGACCTTGTTAAATGCTGCTGACATCGGATTTTGATAGGATGGTTGCTGGGGTTGTGGTGCAGAGGTGGGATTCGGCTGGGCCGGTCCCACAGACTGTTGGGAATGAATGGCAGGGGCAGGCGGTCCTGACATTACATTTCCAGCACTAACAGGGTTTGGTGGTGGGCCAACTGCCAAGGGTAATGACTTTGGAGTAGACTGGTTTGGTGTGGTGAAGTTTATTTTGGTAGGGTCACTGGCATGAACTTCAATTTTGTATCCAGGTGGCAAGAAAGTGTTAAACCCTACAATCAAATCAGGGTGACCCTTGAATAGGTTTGACACTCTATTAATGACTCCAGGGGTATCAATACTGAAAATGAGAAAAAAGTGACAAAACTGAATTGTCTAGATAAATGAGAACCCTACATGAATATTTAACTGTATAGATCCAATTTAAACAAGTTGCCACCTGTAGCTGTTCCATTTAACAGTTCAGAGTGTGTGAAACCTATGGATGTCCTTTTCAACTTACGTATAAAACACTTTTGCAAATAAAACAATCCATTCTTTTACCATAGTCTCAAATATCTGCAAATGTGGGTAAGACTAGGATGACTGTGTTATCTTCAACAATTTTTTTAGTTGCTTGCATTTTTAAGGGGGTGGTCCTTTATCCTTTAAAAAATAAAATCAACTTTTGTATATATATTTGGCTCCCTGAATATATTAACTGTAAACCCTGGTAGTGTCTAAGAAATTGATATTCGTTTTTAAACAAAAATAAAATCCCTTTTTTGCAAGTCGTTCTTCATTCAAAATTATCACCTATTAAAAAATGTTCTTTCATGTAACAACAATTACAAACAAGATTTATTTAATGAAATTTTTTTTCTATCAGACAAAATCTTGCTTAAAAAAGACATTTTGCTTGGCTTCTTTTTCTTCATGCAGTATACATAGGTAGCTTTCAGACAATCACAAAAGCTGTTACAATGCACTAGGGTTATACTCATTTAAGTTACTTCCTTTCTGTAACTAAAATGATAATAATAACCATAGCCCATTGGTTCATCTCATCTGGTTCAATGTCCCAGTGGCGGCTCACAATGAATATAATTATAAAAATTAACTATTGCTGCTAAATAAATCATGCAACTAGTTTGGTATTAACACTTATCACTTCATGAAACAGGGATGAGCCTGGGGTAAAACAAAAATCACTGAACTTTGTGGGTTATACTATACTAACGTGGTGGGGTCCATGGGCAACACCCCGGTTGGGGTCCAGGGGTCGAAGCCCCTGGAAGCTCTGAGAAATTAGAAGTTTAAAGACAACATTTTGGTGCTTACTTTATAAAGAATTTTGAATTTATTAAAACACTCAAAGCAAAGTTTTCACACACAAAATGTGCACACTGAAGCCACATGCCTAGCCTGTCGTTTTCACCGTACTTCATTCTTTCAATCATGGCGACCCATAATAAAAAAATCACTGTTAAAATGTACAGTATGGTCAGTTTAAATCTGAAATAATATTCAGTAGCTACAGCACTTCACTTCCCCTCCAGTTGTCCCTACTCTAATGATACTAAAATATTGAAAATCATGGGAAAATAAGAAAATATTGTTGCAATAACATTGGGAAGGTTATGAAAATCCAGAGAAAAAAATTGTGGTATAGGCTCGAGTTTGCGTATGTTACAGTGTGTTAGGATAAAAGTTTTTGTCCCCTTGCAGGTTGGATATGCATCGGTAATGAAAAACATGTGAACGACGGATCAAATGATACAGTAATGCTGTTGTTAGATATTCATGGAAATTGAGAGGTGTTAATCTCGGAGGAAGAAAAGAAATCACGGAAATCTGCGGAAAAAGCTCATGCCTGATGAAAACAGATACTGCCACCCATTATCTTAAATATGAATTTGGAGAAGGGCTTCGAGTTGAAATGTGACTTGAATTTAATGTCACAGAGAAATAAATTAGTTTTTGGCATGCCAGGAGAGTTTCACCTGGAAAGCTACAATGGACGCTTTAAAATGATGGTCTGCACTAATGTAGAGAGTTTACTGAGAGGCTAAGTAGATGTTATGGGGTTACTGCTTTACCTCTCAACTATTTATTAAATGACACGATTAAATGATATCCACTACTGTACACCATCGCTGTGAAGCCACGCAACCGCTGTAACTTCTAGCAGAGGTTTATACATCATCGTTTAGTACAGACGATTGCCTCTCACCTGCACTTACTTAACCACTCCTATAATTCTTTACCCTTATATTCAAGAAGTCCTTTTACACTATTGACTTTCTCACCAATCATAATTGTGAGGAATCCTGCTTGTCAATACTTGGATAGACTTGTCATTACTTTGGACATGGACATGGTATCTTCTTTCTTTCTTTATATCTGGAGAAGTCCGAGTGCATTTCCATTCCTTCAAAGAGGATCTTCTATCTTTACCTACTCCAGCTTAGAGTTATAAATGGGCCATCTATTTGTGACTCTTTAATGTACCCTTGATAATTAAAGTAACTGTTTTGTTTTATCTTCATTGTTTTGCATATTTGTTGAGTAGAGTTTCAATGTGGCACACTTGCCCTACTGATTTATGGATGCTTTTAAGCCTGACATTAGTGTGTGTTTGGCTTCTCAAAAAAACAGCCTAGGCAAATTGTCGGTTAGCCAAGCTGCACTATACCTCAAAATAGATTGTCCAGAAGGTAAACTTGGTCGTCTGGAATAAGGCTGATATACAGCCGTGATCAATGTACCATTGAACTGTACATACATCACGCAAAAGCAAAGTTTTTAGCAAAGTTCTTGTTTGGCCAGTGGATGATAATCAATCAACAGTTTATGGCTATACTTATTTACAAGCAAAATATCCTACTGTAGGATAATGTGAGAAGTGTACTGTTTGGACAGCCAAAATCAGGTTTGGTGGTCGTACAGCGGAGGAGAAGTTCTTAACCTTAAAATAGATTACATTGAAACTAAATACTTCCAAAATATTAATAATAGATAAATTGGTATCGCCTGTCT
>KN884361.1:58662-70315 GCA_000934455.1 Apostichopus parvimensis
ATAGCACATCATTAAACCACATAACCATTAAACCACCATACACTACTTGGTAAAATGAACAAACCCTACTATAACCAAGACACTTGAAATACCAAAATACACCAACACAAATAAAACACAGCCGCTCACATAGCCAACACGTCGGCAAATCACTAATGCTTAAGCATATGCAACTACACATGTTAACAACATTCCAAACAGCAAATCCAAACTTTTATGCTATATGTTAAATTGCCATGAATGTTTATAGTGTCATGTCTGGAGGTTTCAGCAAATTTAAATGTGACATTATCAAGCCATGGCTTATAGTTTGGTAAAAGTTGGTACTTTTTGCTTTGCTTGCTGAATTGTTCTTTTTCGTGATAGATATCTGTTTCAGTCTATGCTGAATAAAAGTACTACTATTTATTAATATGTACTAACGTTGGCGTTGTCTTCATTAGCAACACTGGTTCATTTCATCTTGAAAATATGAAAAGCAAACCAAAAGGAACGTGAAAGGTATCACAGCCGCCTAGTAGTACTCAACACACTGAAAAACTTGCAGCCACCTGATGACTTTTAAACCACGATATCTCCCATATGGAAAAAGACGTTTCCTTGGAAGATTTATTCATCACTATAATCTCTTATCACTACAGGTTAAGATGATGGCTTTACTTCTCCTCTCAAAGACATAATCAATCAGACCACATCAACACAAAACTGCTGACAACATAAATAACACAAACTCGTTACTGACAGAGGAATAAGATATAAACACACCACTACAGGACACAACAAATAAAACAAAACCACAACAAAAGGAGCAACATCATCACTCAAAATATTAAGTCAACAAACTCTTAAAATATCATGAAATTTCATATGATATCACACAAAAATGTTACATAGGTCAAAGAAGTATTCCTAAAGTGACAACCCTCAAGAATTCTACTGAAGAAAACAAAAGACACAGGTTACAATGTTCATAACACTGGAGCAGAAAAGGTGTTCAAAAAGGAATTCAACAGCAACATATACTCATAGAAATGGTTTATCATTTTTCTTCATTCAAAACTTCAAATGGATGTGGATTATTTTCACTTCTAAGAACCATCAACTTTGATCAATTTGATACCTTGCAGCATAGAGAGTGGGATCACAACAGAGTTCCAACAACCCCAGCAGAACTGAGGACACATCAATGAACGGCTCCCAAACAGTAAAACCTCGTCCAAGTAGATCAATCCCGGCTCTTCGGATGGGGGTGTGAGATGGAAGTTTCGATGATGGAGGTTGCAGCAAGAGGAACGATAAAGCTTGAGCTGTAAACAAAGGAACAAAGATTGACTCCTTGTCCTTCTAATTTATTCCCCTTCTCTCTGACAACAATGCAACTACTATACAAAATTTAATACTTTGTTCTAGACATTAACTTACAAAACAAGACCGGTTGCTCTTTCCAGTAGTTACAGTATATTATTCTAATAGGTTTCTTTTCTCTATTCAAGTCTTGCTGACTTCATACCTCATTCCTTCTCTTGACGACACGGTATTACCTTAAACTCCCACATGCATAAAATATGCGACTCAATGTCGCAGGAAAACATTGTTCATCGTCCAATTTCACATATTAAGGTCCACAGCGCTGAATCTATCACAAAGTTCCTCCTCTTACTTCTTACTCACCTGTATGCCTGGCAAGAGAATAATCATTTAAACTAAATCCTTGCTGGATTTGTCTTTGTGCTGGAATGCTGGGGGCTTTCTGCCTGCTGGGGCTTATCTCTGCTCCAAACTCCGCTCCGATGACTCCCAACATGACGATTGCTGTGGCCTGCTTACGTCTTGATTCAAAAGATATAGATACCTTCTTGACAGGTGAATCACCTACAAATATTATTTTTAAAAAAAGGAAAGAAAAAGAGAAGAGAAAATTTGGGAAAAACTGTAAA
This sequence comes from Apostichopus parvimensis, assembly GCA_000934455.1. Lineage (NCBI taxonomy): Eukaryota > Metazoa > Echinodermata > Holothuroidea > Aspidochirotida > Stichopodidae > Apostichopus > Apostichopus parvimensis. Next base: position 60,600 of record KN884361.1, read on the forward strand.
AATATACATGTGGAAGATATTACTTTTCACCATAAATGCAATTAAAGAATGGACAAAGGTTGTCACTTGTAATACCTCGGTTTTTGACATAAATTGGAATATATTTCTAGTGAGAAAGATCATGATGCAATCTTAAAATCTAGTTAATGTTTTTCTTCCAACTCACTTCCCTCCACCCACCCCTCCCCCACGCCACATAACCCTGTCTCTAACATCTTTAACTCTACAACGAAAGAATGGGAAGAAATAAAGGACAACCCTGACCAAGCAACTATGTTGACCCTCTGTAATACCAACAGAGTTTGTGTTGACATTAGTTAGCATAGTATGTGTATAGTGTTAACATAGTATGTGTACATAGTTGTGTTCATAGCTAACATAGTATGTGTATAGTATGTGTTAACATAGTTTGTGTTCACATTAGCAGGATTTCAAACAGCTAAATCATGACAAACAGACCTGATAAGATCTCTGCTTCAGGTTCAACCTCTGAGCTTTCCGAACTGCCGCTGTCAGAATGTTCTCGATTCATACCGCCCCCGGATGCTTGGCTTCCTCCCGCAGATGCGATCAAACTGAGAGCAGAGTCCACATAGAACGGGAGATGGGGAGCCCACTGCTGGATGACCTCCTCTCTTCCTTCAGCACATATCCGTCTCAACTCTGCAAGCAGAAGGGCTTGGGCTGCAGCACGTACCTGAAAAGAAGAACCACGAATACTCCAAATGAATTTTGGACAACTTTCTTCACATTCGTTTTGGAAGAGTTTATATTCTAGGAGACTCCTTCAAACCGGTTGACAACGGTTGATTTGACTTTGATAAAACTTTCTTGGAAGCTATTAGATGTTAATCCTGACAGAGATAAGTTGAACTTCATTTGAATTTCATTTTAAATAATACGGTGAAAGTTGAAAATGTTGAAGTCATCCAATTTGTGTTCACAAGTGGTTGATTCTGATCATATAAAGCGTTTTATTCAGAGATATTTGTTTTAAATGGAGTGAGATTGGACACTGAAAATGGGCACGAAAATGAGAACATGATAGAGGCAAAGGTTCACTTCAGAATATAAGACTAGATCAAAAACAAAACGAAGGGGAAAAAAATAAAAAAATAAATATTGTACCTCTAGACATCTGTCTTGCCATCTACGAGCTAGCATTTCAAGGTACGGTGGCTTGTAGGAAACACTTCCTAGCATGTCTGGTAAGAGTACGCAGTGAAGCGCTGCTAGAAGACTCCAACCTGGAAAAGAGTGACCACTATATACATCAACAACTTCAATGCCAACATGGAGATAGTTATATACAGTGATGATAAAACAAAAGAAAAGACTATTGCACTACCGACAGCACACACAGACAAAAAAAAAATTCACACAGTTACAGTTATGTATTATCAGCAACTTTTTAGATAATTTTTAACTTCTTTGGACAATTTGATTAATACAAATCGATTCACTTTCATCTTATGTGTGCATTCAATACCTTCACACATACCTCTCAGGAAGCAAAGCAAGTGTTTGTAAAACCTTTAACAAATAAAGTGAAGAGTTGTTAGTCAGCTTACCTTGCTTGATAGAAGCTTGCTCTGGAGTAAGATCAGATAAATCATCATCTCCACCATCCACCTCATCTTCAAGTCCTTTGAGCCTTGACCTTTGAAGCAAAAAGTCACAATACTAACTCACTAATCACACACATAAACCCTAACATATTAGATTTGTCAACAGAGAAGGTTCCACCACCTGTTTTCTTCATATACACCCCCTCTGCACCTTCTGACACTGAAGAGTTGAATATAAGCCTCCCACTTACTGACACCCCTCTCTGAATTATTGTCACACATGAGATGTCACAATATTTATAGGAATTCAAATGATGTGATGCAAAGTGAAGATGGGCGGGGGGGGGGCAGGAGGAGGGGGGTGGGCATAGAAGAAAACAACTCATCTAATAGGTGATCTTGTCTATATGTCCTACAGGAACAGTTCAAGGAATGATGTGTTGTTAATTTTGCTGCTAACCACCATAAATAACTGCTTTCCATTGCTGTCTACACCAAGTGTTCCCATGTTCCTTTCCTTTGTGGATGCTTAGATGGTTTAAACTATTGTAAAAACAGTAAGTGCTCGACTACAACAGCTATCATGAAAATGGATATAGGCCCATTTATCTAGTATCCAGGTATACGTTACCTCTTTGGCTTCGGCCTCCTGGAATGAGAAAGCATAACAAAGCTTGCATTGTTCATCCCCATCAGGGTGTTCCCAACGGAGATCACAGATAAAAGATGTTGGGTGGTGACGGCTCGAGAGAGCTCCCAGTGACTCAGATAGATCTTGGACTTGTCAACCTCTTCCACAACTTGTGGAGTCTCCATCTGAGGGGATGTCTTCCTCTTAATCTCTAAAGCTTCCTTGGCAGAAAGCTGCGAGGAGTTGCTCGACGTTGACAGTCGTCTCCCTCTGTGGGCCCTGGGAAGCCACCCCGGCAACATGAGAGACATGTGTGCTCCATGGGATATAAGACCAAACGAAACTGAATCATGAGGCTTCAGTAATCCAAGTTTATTTAAGCAGATGTCATCTAGATTGGAATCTAATCCCCAAGCATGTAGACAAGACATGAACAGCTGAGCAATGTCCAGAGTCAAGTGACTGTTCTCCAGGGTCAAACCCTTTGGACCTTTCTGAGGGACACTCGGCTCCTCGGTCACCGAGATGGCCGGAGGAGGCCGCACTGCATCTACTTCATCCTCGTCACTGTCTCGCATGTTGTCGATCTGCTTCGATATAAAGCCGGCGACCTTTTGGGTCAATTTGGCAGTTTTGGATTCTCGGCCGCTTGATTCTGCCAGTTTGGCCAGATCAGGATGGCTTCCCTGGGAAACTATTCCAGGAATTAAGTTCTTATCTGTCAATAACTGAACGATCAAAACTTCGGCGTCGAAGAAGAGAACATGGAAATCTGGGTCCTTGATGTTTGCTTTGACAGCCTGGATCGTGAGAGCATGAGTCGGATCTTTTGATATGATGCCCTCTGTGGAAGGAATGTTCAGCACCGATCCCTGGGCAGCAGCCAGGAGGGTCCTATGGGCTGCGTTCTTAATGGCTGCTAGACTCCTACGACGGAATGCTTGAGCGATACTTTGTGTTGGGGTTAACATCACCTCATGGGCTCGGTTAAGTTCAGCACACGCACCGAGTATATCCTCAGCAGTCGTCCCTTCCGCAATACGATCTAGGTGACCTGAATAAATAAATCAATAAAAGTGGACAGGATAAATACCTTGGTTCACCTCCGATTGGGAAGGGATGAATATATTAATTTAAATGTGTAGCCATAGCAACATAATAAGCTTCTTCCTTTAGGTATGGGTGCAACAACATACCAATGACCAAGGTTAACTCTTGGATAGTGGTGCATGGCCTTGTCTTTGATACACGACTGTAAACATTCAATGTTAACATTTCAGCTATAACCCTATGTCCATCTCAAATAGAGTGGACAGGGAGACATCCATTTATCTACAACCCTGAAATAATTGGATGGAGGTGTCGACTTTCCACATGTATGAGTTTATCTAATCAAATATTCCTATGAAATAGTGGGGTAATCCACATTGGACACAACGGTGCACTTCCTTACAGTTCTCATCTCTACTTGTATGATAATAATGTAACCTTCTTGCAAGGCAGACATCAATTATTACAACCACCCAATGATACCCAATAAATACCTTTAAGTTCACAAAATTCACTAATGATTACTGTTTTATTCTATTCATGAGTACTGGACTTCTAGTAATAGTCTCCTTGCATTCTCTCTCTCTCTGTCTGTCTCTCTCTCTTGCCAGTTGTTGAATGTTTAGTGACAGCTTCATAATTCATCATTACCTGTTTCCATTTGCCAGACAAATACACTTCCATCTTCTAGGGCTACGACCAAGAAGTCTTCCGCCGGTCTCCACTTGATGGCTCGAATGGGAAAAAGGTGACGACTGGCTAGGAGGGTGCATTTACGGTCCCTCAAGCTGAGAAGGGCCACAGAATGATCAGTCGCCACAGAGCACACGCAAGTCAAAACACGGGCCTGCAATCAAGATGATTAAACACTGTTAAAATACATCATAAACTTAAGGATGTTGGAAGACAGGAAGCCATTTCAGAAACCAGAAAAGCCAGTTGGATTTGTCTTTCCTTGCCATTATAATTTTGCTCAAAATGTCTACTTAACTATCTGAGTAATGTAGAGCCAGTGAGTTAAATTTGTCCAAGAATTAAATGAGAGCCTAAGTGAAATACAGGCATATAGATATATGAGCAAATGTACATTTACCAATTTTAGCAATCAGATCTGCCACCAACCATCCCTTTAATAACTGTTATTAATGATTGAGAGTTACATGACATTGTTTATGCACTGTGAAATATTTTCACAACCTTACTGCCAAAGCCAAAGTCATCTTGTACATATTACAGTGAATAAGGCTGAGTTTGAGAGATTTGAGACAACCTGTTGACCCCATGAGCCAAGTTTGAGATCACTTGAGATAATATGATGACCCCTGGATGCGCAGAGTGTAAAAACTGATAAGGGCCCCATGAGTGTGTTTAAAACACCCAACACAAGAGAATCAACTATTTGAAGCAGATTTCATTTCCTGGATGACTTTATGTATTGTTGAAAATGACTTGAGATCTGTTTTATATTGGGCCCATTCATAAACTTAAACTGAGCTGAAATTGACCAAACTATGTTCACTAAAAGGAAATCATAGCATCAGAGAACTGACAGATTAATTGTAGTTTAAATTTTTGACTTAGCACAGTTACAAAGATTACATACTTCGACACATATTGACCACATGTTACTTTTGACTGCTACCAATTTCAATAGAGTTCTTGCAATCACCAAGCTGGATCTACAAAGTTCGAAGTTCCACAAAGATGCACTTTCTGGTTTTGAGTTACTGTGTTTACAACATTTTCAGACTTCGACCTCAAATAACCTGTGACCTCACAGAAAAGAATAGGGTTCTTGTACTCAATAAGTGTCACACACACACACATGCACATACGCCATCACCATCGCACAGATGCCTTTCACCGCTGGCAAGGCATAAAACAATTAACTGTAAAGTGTAAAAAACATACCTGTAGAAGTGGATGGGACTTCAATTATTACTGGTATGCATTTTGAAATTCAAGAGACCTCGTTCATATGTCCATATGACGGTACAAAGCCATCAAGCGTTAAGACAATACAGAATTATGAGAAGCGCACTTACATTGCAATTTTCAGGTGGTACTAATAACTGGGTTAATTCACCGCCATGAACACAAAACGTATGGAGTTTATTGCCAGAGAATAGATCCCAGAGGCAAATGGTAAAGTCGATGCCACCAGACACCAGATGATGAGAGTCGTAACGCTGATGCTCCTGGTGTGGGTAGAGGAGACACGTAACTCTACCATGATGACCCTTCAGGATCCGATGTGGCGGCCAACCTATGGTATCAGTAGTAGACAAACAATTGGGATACAATATACACCATCATTGACTTACAAATAAAGTTATAACTACAGCATGCTAAAGTTTGTTTTCTTCTCAAAGAGATATTTGTAGATCTGATATGTCAGAATGTGTTCTTTCAACCTAGCTGTATAAGTGTCCTTCTAAGAGGTGATACAAAGTAATAATTGTTTCTACCATGTGGCATATATGGATGTACATTGCATGGCGAGGGGGCATCCTTACCTTCTCTGGATGTATGAGGACCTTCAAACAGCCAATTTGAAGTAATACACCTTCCCATTGCAATACATATTAGGGTGAAGATTTGTAAGGACAAGTGGGTATTCAAATCAGAATTTGTCCTTACCTTTCCTGGCTGTGTGAGGTCCTTCTAACAGTTGTGCAATAGCTGACTGCACAGCTGGTACAATCAGTATGCTACCATTGGACCTTCCACAGACCAACCAGCCCTCCTGTGCTATGTAGATACTTGCTGTTACTTGCAGGCTGTGTTGTTTGCTATCTTTCCTGTTCGGACACTAAAAAAGAAAACCAAAGTTGTAGCATCCAATCTCATCAGTCGTTTTGACTGAAGTATTAAACTAACAATTCCCTGTATACCATTCGATAGTTGATTGATCAGGTTCTGTATTATAACTTGAACATCATAACATGAATATTCAATGTATGCAAATGCAGGTCAATAACTGTAGAATATAAATTAACAATATCCAGTTATCTTCATATCGACTAATAAAGAAAGGCACAAGGGTCTTACATAAACAACCCCAATTCATTACTGCCACACATTACATCATTGCAATGATTCTTTGGTCAATTTGTAAAGTAAGTTGATAGATGTCACCTTGATTTCCTGACTAACTATAACACTGGAGCACTAAATCAAGTAGCTTACCAATTGATCGATTATACCCGCTGGTTTGGGAGAGCAGCTATCCCAAGCTTCTTGGAGACTGTTGCTCGATGTTGGAGGTAAAACTGAAAGACAAGATCATGATTTAGGTATTAAACCAGCTGGATGAAGACTGTCATTATGCAACCCTGTCTTCTTGTTAAATGTCTCCAAATTACACACACAAAAGAATGTTGAATTTCTCTAGAAACCCTTCCTTGTCACTTTCCAAGTTGTAACATTTGCAACTGGAATGTGATCCTTGGTTACACAGTGGCAAGGTACTGAGGCTTCTGACTGGCACCCCTAAATATTCTTCGTTCTTTCAAAATGTACAACTACAAGTGACAGGCAGTCGAGCACTTCCACTAAATCCTGTCAGAAACAACGCTGACAGATCTTGGAGAGCCGCAATATATGAACCAAATATCTGAATTATGCATTTAATAAGTTGTTGTCTTTAAATTGACAACAATTTGACTCACCTGGTAAGGTATCAAATTCCTCCTGTTTCAGGAAACTTAGCTCTTTATCTGAAACTTCTGGTATTTTCCAGACAGTCAGTCGACTACCGGAATCACCACGGATAAACAGTTTAAAGAAGGAACCTCGTCTGCCGTAGAAGAATGTCATGGCTGGGGTGCAGGAGAGCGGCTAATAATAATAATAATAAGACAGAGCAACAGTCAACAAAATATAGCATAATGTAAACAAAATTATTATTATTATTTAAACAGTGATGGTGTGACTAGATAATGAACTGTAAATCAAGCCTGATATGGCAGTTTCTTACATACATGCTGAGCAAATTCCAGCTATTAATTTTGACCAATTATTTCACACTATTAAGCACAATTGGTTGTTATCTTTATGACTGTTAATGACTTCTACAATTTTTACCTTGTCCTGCGGTGCTTCCAACACACAGTAGAGAAAAGGTCTAACACTCGTCTCTGGACTCCTGCCGACATGGCTGCGAAAATCATCACTCTCTGGAATGCAGCTGTCCATCAAGAGAATAGAAGAAGATGACAATTTAGAAACTTTACTGTAGAAGTGTTTGTGTATACATTCCTTTCCTCACAATTTATGAGGCACTCTGAGTGTTTTTTAACAGTAAACAGATTTCGGCTGCAACAATGGGATACTTCAACTGGTAATGTGTAAGATGAAACTATCAAGAAGCTGAGCGAGGAACTTGACTATCCACTGGGTAGTACAAGGCAGAGTAAATTCCTGTTAATTCATGAAATGAAGGAGTAAGTCATTTGAAAGTCACATGTAACCTTGATGATTGACATTTGGACAAGATGTAAAAACGTGAAGCCTTATGTACATAGACATCAATTGATCTGACCCCGAAACTATGACACACACACACAGTTGGACGGACTTTGTTACACTTTACTGGATTCAACAACTGATAACTTGATGATGCCATTATCTAAGACCAGATGGTTTCATCGTCTGAGTTACTGCTTCTAGATATATTCAAGAATATTTAAGCATACTTTGATAATACGGTATGACAGATTGTCTAATTCATTGAAATTTATTCTCACTTTGATGGTAGTTGGTAAAGGTAGCCTTTTCCATTTGAGCTCCAGACTAAGACCCTATCCGCTGCTGTGAATTCTCCTCCTATCCAATGCTGCCCCTTCTCAATGGCTTCCATGCACAGCTGAGAGAAGTCACCAGCATCATATATCTATTATAAATCAACATTTCCTGAATTAAAATAAACTGTACTGATCAAAAGCCACCTAGGCAGTGTTTGACTCCAATAAATTGGGAGGGTAGGGGTCACTGTTTCAGAAGGGAAAATTTCTGTAAATGCACTCTTCACTAGAAAATACATATTAAGTTTTAATAAAACAGAAACTGGATAAGGTAAGGGGAAGGGGTGGGTGGGGTGGGAGGGAGGGAGTTACTTACTGGTTCAGCAATCTTACCAAAGACAATCGGCTACTAGTTACCTTCCAAATGTACTCAACATTATCTAAAGAATGTCATAAAACATTAAAGTAAGTGGGATAATCTACAAACACAAAAATTGCACACTGAGTTTGTGAATACAATGTTTATCCACATTTGACTTTTGACATCACATCAGTGCAATCTACTCAATATAGGTCAACATGTTTTTAGTTCACACACACTGTGGATACTTCATCCACTAAACCCCTAATACGGTTATAACTAGCGTTGTTATTTCCAGACGACATTTTGTTACTTTCTTTAAGCCAGTTTTAACATGTTGAACTGGAATCTGTTTTTACCTGCCACTTTTTACTGCAGACGATTAAGACGGTCCTAAGAGTGAATGCACAGCAGGTCACTGTTTTAGCTCCTTTACATCTTAACTGTTTGCACTCCTCCTCACAAATGGAATCACTATCCTGATGAGATCAAAAGAAGACAAAAATATGATTTAATAATAAAGCTTACTTACCTACCAACCAAAATATCCATTAATAAAAAGAAAAGCTCTGCAGTGTGTATCCTCTAATTGATCATGATAATTGCATCTCCATGCAATCAAATGTCAGCTGTTTTTGTATCAGATCAGCTTCAAAGCCATCACTGCTTGGTCCATTTAACTATACATACATGTTACTAAATATTACTGACCTTTCAAGTACTTTACTTGCAAAAGCACCAATGAGTGAGGTAACTGATACAACAGTTTATATTAAATTTTCTTATCCCAAGAATCAGTTTTTGTATTGTTGAATCAGTGCTTGCTGCAACTTGCATATGATTAAAGACCAATATAACAGAGGTATCTGGGCAATGATCATTAATATAATTACTTGTTAATTGGTTAACATTGAATAAAAGCTGTGATGACAACTAAGTTTGGTTACTGTTAATGAGAGCAAGCACAACAACTTTGCCCATCTTCATCATTTCATACTTGGAATGTAAGTAACTTCAGAATTTGGTTTCCCAGATACTACTCTATAACAAAACTTGACATGCATCAGCTAAGGAGTTTGGCAGAAGAAATGAACAGTGTTGTATTGTATGACTATATCTTATTATGTAGTAGTACGTATTGAGATTCAAGTTTCCATGTTTTTTTATACAACATCAATTACTTGTTAATTAGATATCATTGAATTAAAGCTAGCATGACAAATTTTGTTGAGTACTGTTAGTGAGAACTACCACCATGACTTGCTGTCCTCATCAGTTTATGCTGGGAAAATAAGTAACTTAAGAAAATCTTTCCTGATATTACACTTTAAAATAACTTGACATGTATTGGCAAATTACTT
>KN884362.1:10374-21877 GCA_000934455.1 Apostichopus parvimensis
ACCTCGAATACATCTCCACGTTGTCGGCATTCTTGTTTTGTCCGCCCATATTTGAACTCTAGGGATTTTTGACGAGTCTAGATTGGAAGCGTTTTATGCCGCAGGCGTCTTGCGATGAGCTCTAAGATGCTTTAAGGCTAAAGGAGGAAAAGAGAGAGAAGAAAATGATAATAGAAATATTGAAAAACAACCAAAACAGAGATAGTAATGTGATAAATAGCAGTCAGAAGTAACGAAGACCTCCAGTGTTAATACGGACTTCAGTCTGATTTTGTGTTTCAATAAATTGTGTTACACTCCAAATAAGCTGTGTATTATATCTATATATATTAGAACCTCAAACTTTGGTTATTTACACATGAAGTCTATGAGTGGTCACAAACTGAGCATCACCACTGTTCAGATCACTGCCAATTATAACAGACAAATTTCATTATTACTATCTCAGCTAAATTGCAATAGACTTTAAAATACAACACACAAGATTTTTTTTTTTTTTTTTACAAGGGGGGGGGTCATTATGCTATTAATAGGTATTTGACTTGTTAACTGTCAACTATTAAAAAGCTTCCATCAGGCAAACCAAATTAGCTTAATGATTTAATCAATAAGTCAACAAGGTAACAATATTGATTTTGATACTCCGGCCCATGAAAGACCTTCAATTAGTTGACTTATTGAAAATGTATGTTCGCAGTCTGTTATGCAGGGACTTAAAATTCAGCAAATTTGTTCGTAACGTTGTGGTAATGTCGATACCTAAGCATTACTAACTTTTGAAAATGCAGGGAGATCAGGATTGTGCTTTCTCCAAGGAGGGGGGGGGTGGCTATTACACAAGCAAATTAGGTCACAACGTCTTATGTAGTCATGGTACTGTGGCGTGCCGGCCTTTAGATTTACATTCGTTTTGTTTTTAAATAGGGAATATCTGGGATCATGTGATTCCAGAGCATTCACACAGGCATTATGATAACAGGATTGTTGGTTCTGGAGGAGGAAGAAAGTCAGAGGAGGATATATCCCTTGTCCCTTTGATCAATTAAGGAATGTGTAAAGAATAATATATTGTTATATTTGTAATATACTAAATGAAACTTGAAAGACTACAAAGAAGGTGGCCAGGTAACTAATTGTCCCGAAGACCCTGACCTGGCTGTCAGGTATCCTTGCCAGTATAACGATCACCCTCCAATAATTATGAGAGAACAGCTTGACTAAGTTCACTAACAGTACAGAATGATACATGTGTCCATATGTGGACACGTTTCTATGATAAATATGTCTCTGATATGATTTCTACCTTGGTCAACAGGAAAATGACCAAAGTCATAACTTCCTTTGAGATCGTGTTTTTAACCTTCCTTGAAAAAGCTTGTTTTGTCCACATTTCTTTTTTAAAACCATATACCCAAGGATGTTTTTTAGTTCCAAAGTTATTTTTCAATGTTAGAAACACAAACCGATCACGATTCAACATTTTGGCCATCTTTGTGAACAAATAACGAAAAATGTATGTGAAGAGCATGTTTGTCATTGGGTATAATTGACATAGGGCAGTCATGTTTTTTCTTGGTTCAATGACAAAGTTGATTCCGTGGTTTTGTAACTGATGGTTAAAAGTCATGAGCATTATATATGTGTTGAAAGTACTATTTGAACCTGTCACATTCAGGACATCGGTCAATGTCAGACACCTTCCCCCTTCCCACCTTGCCCCATCTCCCTCTCATCCCCTTAACCCCTTCCGCCATCTTGGGTTTGATTTGCCAAGGATGTATCAAACCAATTTTTGTAGATTTTTTTTTAGAGAAAGCCTTTCGCTTAATTTATTCTGAACTAAATCCACTCTGAAAATTTTCTGTCACCCAGACACTTTCTTATCAGCAATTAACAGTTATATGCAGATCATTGTTGTTGTTACCCATAATGCAACATGCTACCAAAAACAAATGCAAAGCCGCACGCACGCACGTTTAGCAAAGCCCTTAAGCTGTACATAAGCATGCAAATTAGATCCAGTGTTTTTGCCAGATTATATACCCTTCAATTGGGCTAGATAGCTGTGATACACAGTGTCATAATCTAGAAGCATTGACAAGCCATCTATATATATCCATATAATCATCAAGTCCACTGAACTTCACAAACACTCTGTTTTCTGTTTTTAACTGGTACTAGTTGCTCCATAAAACAGCCAATCATATTGTTCTACACTGTGGCTTTCATAGTCAACCACAAGCTGTGCTTGAAAGGGACACAGCCCCATTAAATTATCATCATGGACACTGCAGGATTAACTCCTATTCCAACGACAATCAGCCTCCCTGCCGCGGTGACCTCGTTCTCTGATAGTGTGAGAACAGGATGTAAGTGAGCCAAGATTATAAGGTGACCCAGCTGCAGGTCGGACTTGGGTAATCTAGGATATTACATCGCCGGGATATCCTGACCATCTCTCACTCGAGGGTGGTGTAACATGCCCAGTATCAGGTTTGGCACAAAATGTCATTCAAGTGTAGAATGATTTTAAATGTTACATGCATCCTCCTGCTCAGTACCGCCTCTGCCCCACGGTATCACAGATGATTAAAATTATCAATGCAGAAAGCTCTAGGTCGTCCTCTACAGCTGATGAGATCTCTTGAGATGGAAAGGGCTTTGACCTCTAGAAAATTTAAGGAGGACATTTTATGCTAACAGGATACCTTGGAGATCACTTCATGAACTGTGTAAAGTGCTGGCATTGTGTTTGGCATAAAAATGCAATCAGCAGTAAGTTACATGTTAAACCTCCTGTTTGGCTCGATTCCACTCTAATAGTACACCGAGAACTGCATAATTGTGCATGTCTGGAGAGCAGATTAAACTTAACAAGGAAATCCACAACAGGATGTCTAAACAATCATCCTCAAAGAAGTCGTGGAATGTACTATTAGGTTTGGCACAAAACTTCAATCAACAATAATGTACTTTTTACATATCTCCTGTTTGGCTGAACCTCTCCTCTTCACAAAGTGGGTTAACAAAGTTTGTTATCTATCCGCCCCAATTTCATTTTTTTTTTTTTGATTTTCAAAGATATATATCCTTTAAATGACTAGGTATGATGTTAACACTAACTGTATGCTTATTCATATACAGGAAACTTTGTCGAAATGTCGCTGATTGCTGACGACATTGGGTGCTAGCTGCAATCAGTTCCAAATCTAAATATGAAACATTTATATGAGTTCTTAAATATAACTTGCAAAAATAAGGACATTTGACTTCTACATTTTCACTATTCCCCCCCCCCCAAAAAAAAACAACAACGAAGGACTAAAAGTTAGTAGAAGCCAGCAGCGTGTTAGCTATTGAAATCGTATCACTCCTGACTTCTACATTTTCATTATTCCCCCCCCCCCCCAAAAAAAACCAACAACGAAGGACTAAAAGTTAGTAGAAGCCAGCAGCGTGTTAGAGTATTTGAAATCATATCACTCCTGCGTGAGATATTTATATTTATTCTATAATAAATAAATATGGCTAGTTGTAAAATGATACATCAATATGGGTAGAAAATGTAATATGAGAACACAGTCTCCAAGACATGGCTGCTGCTGCTGCAAAAAAAAACACCATCTACAGACAGTAAACTGTTGTTTAATAAGCTCTCCAGCTTTATGGCCCATGATCTTACTTTTCATTCAAGAAATGCAACTTATATCTTTAGTTCTAATGTATAGATGTGTCCACGGCCTGGCTCCAGATTACCTTACTCAGTGGCGGAGCGTCCATACAGTCAGGGGGGGCGGGGCGGATGCCCCCCCCCTGACGGGCTCAAATGGACTGCTGGCGCCCTTTTCAGCTTTTTACCACTTTTTACTTATTCGTGATTAATGACTTTTTTATTGCGCTCTCATCTACCTATTGACATTTGTCACATTTTGTTGGTGTAATTTTCTGACAAAATGCTCTAACAGCTATTTATTCTTCGTTCATTTGCAAATTAGCAAGGCCCGGAAAGGGTCATTTCCGGCGATCTAGGGAGTATCTTTACTCAAAAAATTTCTGTACGCTCCGCGCCAACCCGTGGTGGCGCTCCGCTTAGATAGTGTCGAAAGCGCCCCTACAGACCATTCTCGCCCCCCCTGACCAATACCCCTAGCTCTGCCACTGACCTTACTGATGATACTATTCTACTCAGAGATAGCCATTCGTACAGAACTAGATCTAGCTGCTCTAATAATGTTTTACTTGCTCCTGTTAGATCTGGGAATGGTAAAAGGTCCTTTAAATTTTCTGGAGGCAGGTCGTGGAACAGTCTTCCCCAAATTTTGGAATGCTTGCCAAATGTTAATATTTTTAAACGCAATATGAAAACTTATTTATTTTTTTAGATGTCTGATATTTGTTTGTCTATCTTTTTGCCGTCTTTTTTGTGCTTTTGGATGTTTACCGTTTTTCTACTGCATTATATTGTATATGTATTTTGTATTGAGGGCTCCTCTGGAAAGCAGTGCTTCTGCACTGAGCAGGACTACCCTCAATAAAGATGACGATCATAAAAAAATAAAAATTTCTGACCTTACGAAGAAAAAAGCAGGTATTGAAGCAGTGAAAAAAAAAGACGTGAAAAGGCAAAAGGCATAAAATGTATCACGAACATATAACGGGGAGGTCTGGGCTTAATTTATTATATATCGCATCATAAAATGTTGTACAAAATAGGTAAATATTACTCCATAAATCCAAGATGTTCAGCTTTGGTCAAAATTCTTAAACTGTTTTGATTACAACCTTTGAGGAAGTTGTCCTCATTTAGAACATGCAGTCACCTTGTGTGTTCCTTTAACTTCCTTAAAAATGTCTGATAACAATTTGGAGAGTAAAAGACCTCCAGGAAAGTACTTTTTGAAAACTTCTAGCAATTATAGCCTGCTATAATTTGGGCCTATACCGACTACCTTAAATTATTACTTGGAGGGTTAGTGCTGGTTCAAATCTCATTCTATGAACTTTCTTTTACTCTTTTCAAATATTGCTCTTAGTTCACCTGTCTTTTAACTTTCTGTTGTTGATTTACTCAAAAAAAGAAAAATTCTTAGGAACTGGACACCCCTGGCATCAAAGCTGCTACAGAAATAATTAGTACCGCACTTGTAGAATACAAATCAAAGGATGAGCAGAAGCAAGTTTTCCAACGGTGAGGAGCGGCACCAAGGATAAACTGGCGGATATTCACCTTGGTCCCATACTCATGTGACTTATGCTATAGTTATAAACGTACATGGTGTTTTAAGTTTATGCGACTATAAACCCAACCTTTTTGAGCTACTTTGCCACTTAAAAATTATCCGTTCGTTATTATTCATTCCATATATACTGGATTAAATTGTACGATAATAATCACGATTGATGTTACCTTTAAGTTGAGTAAATATGTAAGAAGGACTTTTCTTTCTAATTGCCATATGTTGGTATATTATTAACCTTACATCAGAGCTAGTCCTAAATTTTTCACAATTAAGGTAAAAAAGTTGCAGAAATATTCAAAAGTATACTTTTTCTTGGAGCTTTTACTTTTCTCTCAGACAATGAGAATTGTTGAAAAGTAGGCAATTAAATGTCTCAGGTGGATAACTACAGTACCGGTATTAAATGTATGTTGAATTTTTAGCATATTTTGGAGGGGGTAAGGGTAGGGAGGGGGGGGGGGAATACGGATGACCTTTAAAGAGTTGTACGACCGGAAATTACTCCTTAAACCTTGCACGCAATCATTTCTATCATATGGATTACCATTTTTATTTTGTCTTTTATCCTTCAGCTCAAAGTTATGACTGATGTGAAATTGAAACCCGTAGTTTTGTTTATGGATCCTTCACGTAAGGATTTACGAAAAGAGAAAAGACTATTTATGAATAGAGAAAAAGACTATTTATGGAAAGAATATTCATGGGAAACTTATCACTCAAACAGTTTCACTTGAATGTGTCAAAAGGTTTTTAATCCCAAGGACAAATGACTCAGTGTCCATCTCATGGTCATTACTTAGAATTGAAAGTAATAGCACCCAAACTATTCTGAAATTTCATATTTGATGTAAGAGTTACTGGTAGACACTTTCCACGAAGATCTGTAAATCAAGGGCATAGAAGCATGAAACTAAAGCCAATCACTTGCATATGACCTTCGCAGAACTAAATAATTCAGTTTAGTTTTGGATATCAAATGGTTTTTATCTTGAACCAGCAAATGTATGCATGATTTGAGTCTGTAGCAGTAGAGAGGTAATCTGTGACCATTTGCTATTACTATTACACAGTTAGAAGAGCTTCCAAAAATTTCAGAAATTTTATCTAAATGAAAACAGACACAAAGATTTATATCAGAATTGTCTCACATTTCCTGTTGAATCATGTTTTTCCTGTTTCATTTTCTCTTTTTTACTTCCACCACCTTTAATTGTTCAACTTTCTGGTATCCATCATGTGTACTTTAAAGTTTCGTCTACGTCCCCCCATCCCCCACACCCCCCCCCAAAGACTTTAATATGCATTTACATGAGAAATTAGATTTGAATTGAACTGAATATTGGTTATATCACCACAGCATTACTCGAATACAAGCCAGTGAAGGGGGGGGGGGGGTTTGCACGAAGGAGCATTTTCCACCCAGACTTTCCCCTTGCCCCTCCCCCCAGTTGCTCCCTCAACCAGATCTGCTACTTATCAAAACAGGCTAATCATTTGTATCAGTAACAACTTGCAATGCAAATTATGCATTAATGTGAAGAATTGTCAAATGATAGCATCACTTGGGTCTGTCATCTTGAAAAATGCCCTAAGGGGAGGTGACCCCTCCCCTTAGAGTTAGACCCACCCCCATATCACTGTTATCTCCCCCACCCCCCCAAAAAAAACAATGTTCTTCGTCCCCTAGTTGTCCCCCCCATCCTCCCCCAGATTGCCTAGCCAGTGCCGCCACTGGCACATGCCCGCCCAACTGGCCGTCCAGCTATTCTGGACTTTTCCATTCCTTTTTTTTTCTTTCTCTCTCTCTCTCTCTCTCTCATTTGAAAGGTCAAAGGTTAGATGACATTTACAAGCTGATGAAACAATGTATTTATCACTGCAACCATACAGCTGGAAAATTGATTCAGATAAATACTTCCTGAAAAAGCATTCACCCTTGGACGAACATTCCTTTCGCCGGGGCAGCAGGCAGCTGGCCTTAGATGTCGATCCAGCGATAAGGGTGAAGGTCTACCTACCTGGTACCTATGTACGGATCACAGATGTCGTCCAGCTGAAGTGAAACTATCGATAAAATGCCTAAACTAACAAACGGGAATGAAACTCTGAGGGGAGAAGCAGCGCCACTCTATATAACGTTGAGCGTCTGAAGCAAATTCATTAAGTCAACATTAATTAAAAGGTCGCTGTATAATGTTGAATGTTGAACGCTGTATAATGTTGAATGTTGAATTAAGATCACATAATTCTTGATATTCAAAGTTATTCCTTGACTTCAAGGTATTTTAAATTTGGAAAGTAACTGTATCAGTATATCAGCCAAATGTTTTGAAATGATGACAGAAAATAAGTGATGATGTTGAAATTTTCGAATATGATTTTCGACCATATGTTTAACTTTCAAGCATATTTGAGAGAAGAAGGTTGACTGGCAATGGTGATAAACTTGAGGTCTACAGTACTAAGATGCTTATGGTAAACAATTCATCCTCTCCCCATCCCCACCATCCCCTCACCCTCCCCACCATCCTCTCCCCCTCACCACAAACAGATTTTTATTTTTATTCCGTCTGTGATACATGATGTTTTGCATTCCTTCATAAATTGGAAAAGTTTTAGTTCTAGATGAGTTATCATTAATAGCAAAACACCCGCAGGCTTAGGCCTACCGACACCTATGAACAACATTTCCTAATCACTCTAGGAGGCATTAGAAATCATGAAAATAGCTGCAACTCCCATTAAAATCCATCACAGATTGACCATTTTACAAGTCTTTTCTTAATTCTAGTTTCACTTAAAGTTTAAACATTAGCTATATGCACATTGATGATGTCAAAGGAGTGACTGCCTAATTTTCTGTGATGCTTTTGTTTTTACAACCTCAACGACACTGAATACAGGAAAATCACATTATTCAAATGTTATGTGAAGACTTTTAATTAGGGGTTAACTAATTAAGAGCTAAACTAAGAAATTTTGAAAAGGGTAACACTCTATGTCATAGTTTGCACATATTTAATGAGTTTCCCCAGATTTTATCAAAACCTTCAAATGCACATATCTTGGAAACAAAAAGAGCTTTTCAAAAAATGTCCACAGATTTGAAATAGATTATCACACACAACAAATGTTGTGAACATGGGGCAAATTGGTGGGGTTGCCATAGTAATTTAAAGAACTGGGAATTCTTTCTGCTTTAATCCATTTACAATGTGCAAATCCTCTATAACATCATAAACTGTCATGCAATTGGCGTCAACTTCTCTTCATCGTAATGTAATGTACATCACAGGAATGAACTTCACATGTGAGGTTGCCCGCACTTTCTTTCAGTCCAACGTTATTCCAACCAGCAATGTTCAAACAATTTAAAGTGATGTGTTCAAACAATTTAAAGTGATGTGTTCATACAATAGACTCAAAAACATGATAAATGGTTGAGGACATGATAACACAAGGATACTACTAAAAGCTTCTCAATGGATGGGCATCTCATTTGGGATCTTTCTCTAATGAGAGAGAAAGGATGGGGAGAGGGGTGGTAGGGGGGGTGGGTGGTAGGGAGGGGGGTGGGTTGATGCCGACAAACTTGCAATACCGCACCTATTTTATTGCAACTAAACTGCTGCATTATATGGTTCTGATTCCTATTTCTAAATACTGCCGTATTCGATCCTCACAGTCATTTTTGTACTTTACATACCCTTGTTCATATATAATACCAGCATGCACAGTCAAATATTACAACGCTTCATGTATGCTGTACATTCCTAGGTCAGGGCAGGCTGGTAATAAAATGAAATACAAATCTTAAAAGTATAAAACGTAGACATTTTGTTGTATTTACATAAATATGATTAGGAATATTATTTCAACTGAATTGAAATAATTAGCATTTCCAATTATCACACATTCAGATATTTTTCTTCCCCACTTCCTTCAAGGTAAACCCTTCCCCATCCTCCATCCCACCCTCTCCCCTCCCCCCACCCTACCTCCTCCAACGCTCAGAGGACTTATAAAGTCAACAACAAATCCTGCTATAAGTGAAAACAACCTTGATTCATTGTTAGACTTCAGCCTAGGTGTGTCTGTGAGCTCCCTGGTGTAACATTGTTAAAGGTAGTCAGTACAGGCCCCAAATTATAGCATGC
Source organism: Apostichopus parvimensis (assembly GCA_000934455.1). NCBI lineage: Eukaryota > Metazoa > Echinodermata > Holothuroidea > Aspidochirotida > Stichopodidae > Apostichopus > Apostichopus parvimensis. The sequence goes on from KN884362.1 coordinate 19,772, forward strand.
TTTAATTGCTATAAGTTTTCAAAAAGTACTTTCCTTGAGGTCTTTACTCCCCAAATTGCTCTCAGACAATTTTAAGGAACAAACAAGATGACTGAATGTCCAAGTGAGGGAAATTTCCTCCAACGTTGTAATAAAAACAGTTTAAGAAATTTGACCAAAGGTGACCATATTTGAATATCTAGCATATTTGGGGCCAATACAGCTGCATAACTTTAAGTCTCTATCACCGTTTTTCGTTTCTTTACTTACTTTTCGTTCAGATTGTATTCCTATTATTAGGGAGTAAGCCTCAATGAGCAACTTTTGAATATAATGACACCTCTAAAATCACCCAGCCCAACTTGCTTTATCAGTTTTGTTGATATAGGTAAGGTCATGCATAGCGCAAACATGTTAAGTAAGCATCATGCAGAACGGGGACTCTCTGCATGAAGTTATTAAGTAAGAGTAAAAATGAAATCTGTTGGTACAGTATATATAACTAGCCTATAGAAACATGTGGCTGCAGACCTCAGTGTTAAGATACCTCTGGTCTGCATGTCATAAAGTCATCCATCAGTCTGTATCGTAATTCAACTTTCAAGCAGACTACTCATATTCATATGGTAGCCTAGCGACCAGTGTACTCAAATTAGTCCTCCAATAATAATAATAATAATAATTAATAATTCTCAGTTCTTATATAGAGTCTTAACAGGGAGTTGTTCCATAACAACTCCCTGGTCTTAACCTGGAATTCTTCTTAATGTTCTTTAAATTGTTATAAGATTTTTTATCCTATTTGTTCATTTTATAAATTTATACTGAAATAAAGAATGAATGAATGATTGACCTTGTACTCATATTCTTCCTATTAAAGGAAAGTTCCAATGGTACTCGTACTGATGCTGTTGCACTTAGAGCTACTTGTTTGATTTCAAATATGAATATGCATGATGGATCCAGCACAATGTCCAATGACAGCCTTTGGTTATGAATATTTATTCATGTTCTATAAATTTGTACTAGAATAAAGAATGAATGACCTTGTACTCATATTCTTCCTATTAAAAGGAGTTCCAATGGTACTCATACTGATGCTGTTGTACTCAGAGCTACTTGTCTGGTTTCAAATATGCATATGCATGATGGATCCAGTAAAATGTCCAATGAGAGCCTTTGGTTAAGAATATTAGGCCGATAATATGTATAAACTTTCTGCATTAATGTGTACATGATTTCATTCATTCATCTTTATCTCCACATCTTTCTCTCTCTCTGAATTAAGCTTTCTTAAATAGACCAGTCAAATCACCAGCATGAATCTGTTCATGTAAGTAAATTGAAAAACGAAAACTGGGAGATTTTTAACTGGGAGAAATTTTAACTGGGAGATTTTAAACTGGGAGATTTTTAACTGGGAGATTTTTTAACTGGGAGAATTTTAACTGGGAGATTTTTAACTGGGAGACTTTTAAGTGGGAGATTTTTAACGAAGGTTTTTAACCGGGAGATTTTAACCGGGAGATTTTTAACCAGGAGATTTTTAAGGAGTAAAGAAATCTTTAAGCTAATATGAGATTCTGACCAGCGACAGGATATTCTTGTCAGTCAATGGTTCAGATTCCATTCTAGCGAAAGATTAAATATGATGGCTCCTTCCAAACTTCAGCTGAGACCGAGCTGCATGGGAAGTCAAGCAACATGCGTTGTTGACCTTTTCTTCTTTTCTTTTGTTTTGTGTGACCAAAAGGAACATCGATTAAAGAGCTAATTAATACAGCTCTGGACAGAACTCCATCAGTTGTCTGCAGTATACCAATCAAGTACAAGTGTTATCCTTGCCAGTGACAAGAAACGTAAATGACTGTCACTAAAACTAATTCATTGCTGGTCAGCACAATCCAGTTACAACTAGTACTTCCACTTGGTATGTAGAACAAATTATCTAGTAAATGACCTTAGAAGCTTGCACTCTTTGAAGAGTGGTATCAAGTATACTGGTGCTGTGGCTGAGTGGATAAAGGCGGTTGAATTTGAAAGCAATGAGGCTTAGCAATCGGGAGGTTCCAGGTTTTGAAATCCGGCCAGGTCATAGTAAGGTGGGTTTTTCATCCAAGAGCAATC
>KN884362.1:26512-37249 GCA_000934455.1 Apostichopus parvimensis
CATTTTTGTACTTTACATACCCTTGTTCATATATAATACCAGCATGCACAGTCAAATATTACAACGCTTCATGTATGCTGTACATTCCTAGGTCAGGGCAGGCTGGTAATAAAATGAAATACAAATCTTAAAAAGTATAAAACGTAGACATTTTGTTGTATTTACATAAATATGATTAGGAATATTATTTCAACTGAATTGAAATAATTAGCATTTCCAATTATCACACATTCAGATATTTTTCTTCCCCACTTCCTTCAAGGTAAACCCTTCCCCATCCTCCATCCCACCCTCTCCCCTCCCCCCACCCCACCTCCTCCAACGCTCAGAGGACTTATAAAGTCAACAACAAATCCTGCTATAAGTGAAAACAACCTTGATTCATTGTTAGACTTCAGCCTAGGTGTGTCTGTGAGCTCCCTGGTGTAACATTGTTAAAGGTAGTCAGTACAGGCCCCAAATTATAGCATGCTTTAATTGCTAGAAGTTTTCAAAAAGTACTTTCCTTGAGGTCTTTACTCCCCAAATTGCTCTCAGACAATTTTAAGGAACAAACAAGATGACTGAATGTCCAAGTGAGGGAAATTTCCTCCAACGTTGTAATAAAAACAGTTTAAGAAATTTGACCAAAGGTGACCATATTTGAATATCTAGCATATTTGGGGCCAATACAGCTGCATAACTTTAAGTCTCTATCACCGTTTTTCGTTTCTTTACTTACTTTTCGTTCAGATTGTATTCCTATTATTAGGGAGTAAGCCTCAATGAGCAACTTTTGAATATAATGACACCTCTAAAATCACCCAGCCCAACTTGCTTTATCAGTTTTGTTGATATAGGTAAGGTCATGCATAGCGCAAACATGTTAAGTAAGCATCATGCAGAACGGGGACTCTCTGCATGAAGTTATTAAGTAAGAGTAAAAATGAAATCTGTTGGTACAGTATATATAACTAGCCTATAGAAACATGTGGCTGCAGACCTCAGTGTTAAGATACCTCTGGTCTGCATGTCATAAAGTCGTCCATCAGTCTGTATCGTAGTTCAACTTTCAAGCAGACTACTCATATTCATATGGTAGCCTAGCGACCAGTGTACTCAAATTAGTCCTCCAATAATAATAATAATAATAATTAATAATTCTCAGTTCTTATATAGCGCAACTTACAATGAAGTCTCGCCGCACTGTATTTAACCCTGGTCATTGGTAATTTGTCACACCTACACACCAAAGTGTGCACAATTCAAACAATCTCTCCTGGGGCACCACAGTGCACCACAGCCACGTGTCCCCTGGGGGACTTCCCATAGGGAGCAGCCACAAACCGGCGCACGCAGCTATATTTACAAGTCACCTCGCAAGTCCCCATTTAAACACCTGGGTGAAGAGAGGCAATGGAGATAAAGTGCCTTGCCCAAGGACACAACGCAGTGATCTGGCCAGGGCTCGAACCTGTAATCCTTAGATCACAAGTCCACTGCCTTAACCACTTGACCCCAACGCCCTCACGAATTGTAGTGGTTCTGCTATAATATGGCATTCTGTACATCTTGTGTAAATACTGATGCAAGCTTATGTATAGCCTTTTGGTCACTGAATCTGCTAAGACTAGCCAAAAATATCTAAGCTACTAAGGGAACATCCTCTACACTCCAAGCTTAATTCTCTGTGCAATAAAATAAAATGACAATTAAAGAAATTCAAGTAACACTCCAGTACAGTACAAGCAGCAAGAATGATTACAGTTTGGGGCTACGGGGAGTGCATGGTAAGGTATCCAAGATTAACAGTAGCAGCGGGAATTTCCTCGAGTTTGTGTGTATTATCTGGGTTGGTAGTTTTATCGGGTATTATTTTACCGGGTATTCAATGTTTGTTTCGGATATGTTTTTCGCTATATTCGTTTATGACATATTTCAATACCATTGGTATGGGTATATCGATATACTGACGCCCCCTAGTCCAGCGCAATGTCCAATGATAGCCTTTGATTAAGAATATTAGGCCGATACTATGTATAAACTTTCTGCATTAATGTGTACATTAATTTCATTCATCTCTATCTCCACATCTTTCTCTCTCTCTCTGAATTAAGCTTTCTTAAATAGACCAGTCAAATCACCAGCATGAATCTGTTCATCTAAGTAAATTGGAAAACGAAAACCGAGAGATTTTTAACTGGGAGAATTTTTAACTGGGAGATTTTTAACTGGGAGATTTTTAACTGGAAGATTTTTAACCGGGAGATTTTTAACCGGGAGATTTTTAACCGGGAGATTTTAACCGGGAGATTTTCTAAGGAGTAAACAAACCTTTAAGCTAAAATGAGATTCTGACCAGCGACAGGATATTCTTGTCAGTCAATGGTTCAGATTCCATTCTAGCGAAAGATTAAATATGATGGCTCCTTCCAAACTTCAGCCGTGTCCGAGCTGCATGGGAAGTCAAGCAACCTGCATTGTTGACCTTTTCTTCTTTGTTTTTGTTTTGTGTGACCAGTAGGAACATCGATTAAAAAGCTAATTAATACAGCTCTGGACAGAACTCCATCAATTGTCTGCATGTACCAATCAAGTACAAGTGTTATCCTTGCCATTGATAAGAAACGTAAGTGACTGTCACTAAAACTATCATTGCTGGTCAGCACAATCCAGTTACAACTATAGTACTTCCACTTGGTTTGTAAAACAAATTATCTAGTAAATGGCCTTAGAAGCTTGCACTCTTTGAAGAGTGGTATCAAGTATATTGGTGCTGTGGCCTAGTGGATAAAGGCGGTGGAATTTGAAAGCAATGAGGCTTAGCAATCGGGAGGTTCCAGGTTTTGAAATCCGGCCAGGTCATAGTAAGGTGGGTTTTTCATCCAAGAGCAATCTACGGTTTTAACATCTGAAATGACTTTCTAAATTGAAAACATTCCAAATTTGAGTTAAAAATGTTGAATTGGAAGCCACCCTAGGTGTAAGTTGTAATCCATAAGCCCTTGCGGGTTTCTCCCACATTTGTGGTCGCTTAAGCGTCGTAAAAATAAATGCTGATTATTATCATGATTATTATCAAGTGGAAATGTCTATAGGCTGTAATGTCACATGACAGAACCTTTGTAAGGAAAATGAAATGTGATGAATAATTTATCAAATTAAAATGAATAAAGATAGTGTCTAAAGGTATTATTTGAAATTTCTTTAGTTTTGTGGGAGTAGCTGAGGGGTGGGAGTGGAGGAGTGGGAGCTGGCAGAACATTTTCAGAGCGGTTGTATCTCTGCAATTTTTCTCGCTCTTCTCACAAGAAAAGAAGAAGATATATATGTTTGAAGTAGGAAACGACGGACATGCACATTTCTTGTTTACGTTAGATCTGATGACTAATGCAGAGAGATGTGCCACGTCCAGATACGGTAGATTGAGACTTCATCCATGGATCTTGTAACATTTTGAAAAGAACAAAAAAGACATATTTGGGGGCTACGATGGGGTTCGAATCAATGACGTACCTCAGGATTCAAAGTCCTGTGCTCTACAGATAACCGTGTACTATCCAGCTCTGCTTCCTTGCGGGGGGACGGGAGGGGAAAGAGGGGGGCATCCACAGAGCCTAATTATAGGATGTAATAAAACAGATAGCATACCCCAGTTTAATGGGATTAAAACCAGGAAGCAGCAGGGAATTTTTGGGGATTTCAAAAGAAATTTGGCTTTTACATGTAATGTACATTGGATTAGCCAAACAAGAACAGACAACTTGTCTGTGTGGGAAATTATGTACGATTCGAAAAGAGGAAAGGATTTTTGGAATCGAACGGTATTTGAACCATGCAGTGACACGAAATGCAAGTAACTGCAACTGATATATGTCCCGAGCAGGATTCCCATTCTTCTCCTCCTCCCAGCCCCACCTAGCCCTCCCCCACCCCTCCACCCCACTCCACAAAAGTTAAGCATCCTTATAAATAAAACAGAATACATTCTTCAAAATTACTTTTGTGGAACCTGGTTGTTAGCTTACCTAGGAGTGTGTGAGGCAGGCCCATAACCAGAGTAACCAATTGGGGTGGGGGGTGGGGGTGGGGGAGGGGTACATCAATGCAAGAGGATCACCATCTTGGGAGGTTTCTAAGGGGAGGGGGGCTTAGATGCCAAATGATGCAATCTTTTCCATCTTTTTCCCTACATTTGTTTTCCATTTTTCTGTTTGTACAACCTAACCTGCCTTTTTTTGAGCTACAAATTTTTGAAAACAAATTAGAACTCTTTGGGGGAGGGGGCACGTCAAGTGACCATCTGTTTTAACCTTCTAGCATATTTAGTAAGTAGCAATTTGAGTTAATTATCACGCAAGACTTTTAAGCAGATTAATTCTGTTTGAACTTTAACCTTAATTCAGAAGGAGTAATTTGGGGTTTAGAAGCTACCTATATTGGAAGTGGACTCAGGCATTGTATTAAATAATTCGGTTACACGTAACCTATTCAAGATTGAGGAGCGTAACACATTGCAGAACTAAAAGAGTAAAAATCAAAAGTTCAAATTCACAAAGGGGATTAAACACAGATAATGCCAAATTATAAACATTTCACTGGTCCAATTAACCTATAGTATTGTAGCAAAATTGTTCCCTTTGAAATGACAATAATAATGGAAATTATATCACAAATGATTTCGAGTTGGTTAAGCATCATGTTTGATCTCTAGAGTAAGGCAAAATATGTCACCAAAAACAGAACTAGTATTGTTCGATACAGGTGACAAACGCCTACAGTGGAATTACGACCTTCCTTAATGGTTTCGAACCTCTGGACATACAATCAGCGTCCATAGCCTAGTGGTTAGGGTGTTCCGCGTCCGGACAGGAGGCCAGGGTTAGAATCCTGGTGGAGGCTGGATGTTTTTTCACTGTTCTTGATTTTCCAACTCATTCGATTAAGACTAAAATTTGGCCAAGAATTGAACCTTTGCATGAAAACGAAACAATTTGAACGGCTTTCATACCCAGTAGTACCCTTAGGCCTGTAGCCATATAGGATTGCCACTATATTACATGGGGGTGAGTACATCTGCAGTGAGCTGGACCACAGTTCCCTTCCTACCGAAATAGAAGTCACAACAGATGATCACATTACAGGGTTGTGTGTACTATGTATCTAAAAAGCACATCATATATACTTGAAATCATTACTTCCATACTCTCACCAACGGTGGAACAAACTGTCTGAATATATACCGCACTGTATTAATTTAAATCACTTATCGTGGAGTGTTAGCTCAGTGGTTAACGCCGGTGCCTTCCAACCATAAGGTCCCCGGTTCGAGTCTCTCCCAGATTAATGTATGTCGTCCAGTTACAGAGTTGTTGACAATTGACAATTCATAATCATGGACGTTAAATATGAATGTTAGAGACTGACTTCAGTCAGCTTGTGGCTTTGATAAGCCAATTAGGCTTCTTCGCAAGTTCCTGCTTGCAGGAGGATATAAAATACATGTATACATATTAACTACAGCAAGAATTAGAGGTAATTACTCAATCTAACCATCCCTGGTTTATTCCTATCCCTGCATTAGTGCAAGGATAGTTACGTATATATCTATGTCGGTAAATTTACTAGTGATCCTGTTATCCAAAAAGGGATCAGAAATTCCACAAACTTCCAAACTAGAGCAAAGTGTTTTTTTTTTGCTTGACTGCTTGAACTTTATTTGAAACTAGGAATTGTCAAGACAGGTTCTGTTTAACCAGGTGAAACCAACCATAGGGGGCACACAAAGGTCCATGCAAATCACCACTCTTTTGTTATTATCACAGTATTGTTTGTGTTTGTTCCTAAAAGGAATTCCATGGAGAGAAACCATAAGACGTCTCAGAAATGCAGTATAGTCCCAGCTAGGGATATATAATAGAATTGCCATCGGGCATCAAAGGAATATTTATGATGGCATTACCTCTCAGTGAACTCTGTATAAATTTACAAGACACTTATCTCTTTCTTGGTTGTCGTAAGGCATGCATGTTTGACCAGACCTGACCGTTCATGGTGTCTTGCCTTGCACAAAACTTTACAAGCTCCAACAACAGGTTTATATGTTTGTGCTCATGTACTACATTAACACAAAAAGTAAAATATTTAGATAGGAAAGTGCAGATGTTGGTGGGGAGACAGGTAAGGGAGGAGCAAAGTCAATTAATTGGATCACCAGCATAGAGTGGTATTAGCATTGGGAAAACTCTCCCAACTAACTGGTTAATCATACAATCCGGTAATGAATAAAGCAAGGAAAAATGTAGTGCTGTTGTAGCGTGGGGACAGGACATTCTTGAGTGAGGTAATTAGCTAACAACATATTGTACGGATTCCCTTGCATTAATAAGTGAGTTAAATTGCTCCAGGACCACTGGGATTCAATCAATATATATAGTTTGTCCATATGTATACTGTCTATCGATCCAGTTGACTTTAATTAACCAATCAAAAGATCATTTTCACAGTGCAGGCCTTGTCCCTGGTAAAGCTTTCTGTCAATTAATCAACAGGATTGTAAAACACTGTACTTGTACTTTAGGTATAATGAAAAGGATTCTTAATGATTTGAAAAGAGACAGATAAAATTTGCATATTGCAATATACCTAGTAATTTAAACCTAGCTGTAATATTTGATCCAATCACAAGACCGATTTATTTGTAGAACTTTGAAACGACGCAATTAATGAAGAGGGATATTTAAGGCCTTCATAACTACTTAAGAGATGGAACAATGATACGAGTAATAAAATGTGATTAATACGTCCAACAAGAACACTACAAATTGAAATTGCTTCAGGCCATCTAAAAAGCAACACAATTAATAAACACCAAATCAGAAAGAGGAACAAGGTAGCCAAATATAAATGCTTCCTATTTGGTAAAAAGGTTGTTCTGGCATTCAGAGCAAACCTGCAAAAAGATTTCAATTCTTTTCTGTTACGTGCAACCAGTGGCTCAATTTCAATCTAGGGGGGTACAGGGGGGCCACAGCAGTTAATTAGGGGGGCACAATGTTCATTGGTGAATGCTATCCTTGGGGAGGGGCCTAAGGCTAGGGGGTTGATTAATTTAGGGTCCTTAGATGCAATCTGGTGCTACTTGAAGTAACTTTATGTTCAATAATTTTTGGGCTTAGTCTGTCCGATATTTATGTTTTTAATTGAGGTAGATAAAGTTTTTGTTTGAATATCTTTTTTAACACTACAAATCGCATCTGGGGGGGCACCTGGGAGGCAAGATTTTGTTTTAGGAGGGCACATACCCCCCACCCCCAGGCCACCCCTTGGCGTTTTTGCTTCCTTGAGAATATGAAAAAGAAATACAAACTTAGGAAGACAATTGTAAAAAGGTTTCAGGTCCTTAAGTGTATAGTGTCGATATGTATGGATGTATGTATGTATGTTAGATCCTCCTGCAAGCGGGAACTCGCGAAGAAGCCATCATTGGCTTATCAAAGTTGCAAGCTGACAGAAGTCAGTCTCTGAGATTCATATTTAACGTCCATGATTATGAATTGTCAACAACTCTGTAACGGGACGACATGTATACATTAATCTTCGAGTGACTCGAACTCGGGACCTCATGATTGAAAGGCACCGGCGTTAACCACTGAGCTAACACTCCACTGTTATTGACATCTATTATTGACATCACAGATTTACAACATGACAGATGTCAGATACCACTTGGTGACTGAGGGTATCTCCCAAGGGAACAAAATGGTTTTTAACTGTTTGGTTTCTATGGAGTTGTCCTGCACAAATTTCTTTATCATAAATAAGACGAAGATGATGGTCATCGTATTAAACATCCTTATTACTTCTATATTAATAAATGTCGGATCGGAAACAATCACAGGTTCTAACTGGAAACCTCCAGATCGGTTCAAAATCAATTGCACTTTTTCTTTAAGTGTTGACCACAGAGACCATGGGTTCTGATCGTTAAATTTAGTAAAGGCAGTCTTGCAGTTGTAACGGCCAATTCAGATATTAGCTAGTCTAATCATCGATTGCATATACAATATGACTCCCCCCTCCACTCCCCCCCCCCCCCCATGTGTTATGATATTAATGGAGTGGCAAAAAAAACAGATTAATGGTAAGGGGGAAAAAACAAAACAGACTAGTATCACAAAAGTTCATGTTTACATTTATAGTAAACTTTGATGAGAGAAAACAGGGTTTTCGTTAGTAGCCGGGACCCGGGTCAAATGACCCGTCTACTGCACGTACATGACCCGGCTACTTTGCGACGCTCAGTAAAAAAAAAAAAAAATGACGAAAAAAATCGAGAGGAATAAATACCCACAACCAGGTCAGGTGTGATTGAAACTTCAACATGAGTTTGTTTTTGGTAAAAACTACAAGAAGTTGAACATTAGTAGTATGGTCGAGGAGATGAGGCCGAGGGGTGGGTGAGAGTAGAGGTAGGCGAAGGGCTCCTCTTGACATACAAATTGTTGCTCAACAGAGATAAAAGCTGAATAAAAAACAGAAGGTTCTATCACAGACCTAGTTGGGTATTTTTTGGCAGTAAAATCCTACTCACTTTGTAGGTACCGTAGACCTATTATCATTTTGTTATGATCGCACTTCATTTAATGCAGCAAGTGCGTCACACCCTTGCTAAGTTCGGTTCAGTGGCATAGCTACCTCCCTAGGCTCCATGACCCGAGTGTTAATAAAAAAATTGAGGAGAAAAAAAGAAAAATAGGACAGAAGAAAGGGGTGATTGGGAGGGGGCAATATCATTGACCAAACAGCTGTATATTGCACCATTTTGCATCTAGAGACTTTTTAAATTGCAATTTTCCGGCACCCCCTTCCTTAGACCCCTCCCCCATGTCCACAGACAGTCCCGCCTACTTTTCAACTTGACCCACCTACTACATTTCTTAACAAAAACCCTGGAAAATGCAATAGAAGAAGAATTTAGGAAACGGATGAAGGACGATCCCGGCAAATGTTAACCGTGTTTGATTGGTTAGTTACATCAGGTTGCAAAGTTCAGAATATTTATGGGAAATAAAGCGAGCTGGAGGCCTAGGAAACATGCTTGTGCCCCCTTAGTTTTGTGAAGATCCCCACTGACCTTATATCACTGCCTCTGAGTGCTAATTATTTCCAAATAGGGTCGTAAGGTCTTTGGAAATAATGATGCTGAGTGTTGAATCTAATGAATTGATTTTATGAAGGCACTATAAATGTCTTAAAAGTGAAACAAGATACTTTATTCATATATAAATGTTAATTCTTTCATAATTTCACAAACACTGGTGGACATGGGTAATTTCTACAAAGAACTAAATTCCACGTTAGGCTTAATCTTGGCCAAGTCGTTTGTAATACTCTTTTTCTCGCGTGCATACATGTCTCAGAGTTCATTTATACCTATCTCGAATGTGCTTGCCCCCTGCCTTTACTTGACCGAGGATCTGTTTGAAACAAATGTCTTGGACATTTCTCCAAAGCGGGGCATGAACTTATGCAAACCACAAACTCTTTATTTCATACTTAAGTTACGAAACTGCATGTCATGTGAGATCACGTTTCTTCCACAGCAATTAGAGACGTCTCGCAGTGTGCAAACCAATCTAAGTCCAAGGAATTGTTCGCTGCGGGAGGGAGGACAGAATAAACATTTTGGGGAAGTGGGTCCCATTGGCAAAGCTGAAATCTTGGCTTCTTCGCTTTTCCGAAGCAAATCTGCCAAAATCACAGGAAAACATAAGATAGCTTGTGAGAAATGTGCAAGACCCTAGTATCAATCGAAAGTGTTGCCGGGGCGTTCTCTGGGCAGTACAGAAAATAGATACAGGAAAATAGCTATGTGAAAAAGATAGGTACACTAGGCTGTTCATACTAGGGTCTTAACAAGACTACTTACTACCTTAGCGTTTTATTTATTTATTTGTTTTGTATACCACAAAAGTACAAAGTGGAGGGAAGTCTTCCATAAAGCTTAAAAGCTTAACAATGTGGAAGACTCCCTGAAGAAAGAAAAGTAAGAAAAAAATATATATATATAAACACATAAATGTTCAATATATATAGTAATTACATACAGGTATAATTTGGTAGTAGTCAGGAACTAGCTATTATTTCCTTACATAACCACTTCTTAAAGGATGTGACTGTTGTGACTGATGTGACTAGTGTGATGATGGACTATCAGGTGTGACATACTGCTAAAGAGCCTGCCTCAAGAAGCCTTTACCATGAACATAGTACTTCCCATCACGGTTGCTGATTGATGATCGTCATTGTGCCTGCAGGGCTTATGTTTACTAACATACCTTTCCTTCATCATGTTGCCATGCCTACTTGACATTTTTACCCCCACTCTTTCCCCCCAATGAGATCAACATGTTTCATGATGTCAGAAAACTGTTTCATAACCACATCTGTTGACCTTGCCTTAGAGAATAATTGAATCAATAAAACCTTCAAAATCTACATGATCCATCTGTCAAAACTGGAAATTTGTGACATCCAGAGTAGGAAACATGAACATAGAATAAATCAAATGAAACTTTTTCCGGATACATATCTAGATTGGACTATTATACATATGTGTCTTGGACTGCAAGCAGTGTTTTTTTAACAATCTACTATTTATCACAACGTACCGGACAAAGTGCTACCCACACATCTGATGCAGTTCGCTGGTTAATTGTCTGTGGGTCATGAGCAATGTTTTTATATACATACATA
>KN884362.1:80187-91901 GCA_000934455.1 Apostichopus parvimensis
CAAGTAAAACGTACGTTATGGAGAGTGACATGCATGGTTATTGGGAAGAAAATGTTATTATGTTATAACGTAATTAATTGGAAGAGAATAGCCCCTGAATTAGCTAAAATATTAGCTGTAAACAATTTTGATGTTTACTAATTAAGTAGTGTCATCGAACGAGAAAGTTGAAAACGGTTTAGGGTTAGGGTCCTTAGCGTTCATGCAAAGCGACTATTTGTAGCGATTTGGGGGACAAATTGAAGAACACAGTACCCAATAGTAATGAGGCCTATTTAGATTGACTTTCCTCGGTTCCTTTTCAAATCAAGTCTTGAAAGTAAATAATTTTGAAAAAAAAAAAAAATTGTGTATTTTGGTATATATATGACAACAACATTATAAGAACCTTGGTTGAAATTACCAAGTTATAATTCAAAAAGAACAAGTAACTAAAGTTAGATTTAAATTTTACTAAATTCTGACAATATGCGAAAGAATTTTGCTAACTTCATGAATGAATTGTTTTTTTTTTCCAAAAACAATATGAATTTGCTGTGCAGTCTCTATGTCCTGTTATGTCATGTAATTAGAAAGCTACCTTGTATCTCAGTCTGTTCAGATATGATATCTAGAATTATACAAAAACATTTGGTGTTCAGTTGTTGGAAAGTTAATTTAGCAGGCAGCAGTTTGGTACTATAAAAGAACAAGACTTTTTTTCTTTTCTTTTTTGAGGCCTCAGAATTTGTAGCTTTCAGAATTAGACTTGATTTTCAGCCATGTGTACATGTGTACTATGTGGAATTCACAGCACTGAGAGTGAGAGGCCACTGTCTTAGACGTTGGCCAGTATGGTATTCTGACAAAGTCATTGCGTCCTAACTGTTTGATGTACTACTCTGCCACAATGTCCCCTTAACTGTTGTTGGCCACTATACAGTCCTGAGCCATCATCTTGAAATTGCAGAGACTGCAAGATTACAATTTGTATCGTCCAAGATATAGTTTCTGTATCTGTATTTAGAGTATGGTCATCTATTTTACCAAATCTGCCGGGGGAATTCTATACAAAATAAGATTTTGATTGATCAAGCTACAACAGCAGCAGCCCTCACCCCTACCCCCTCATCCCAATTTTCTTATTTTAAATCAATTATCGCATTTTGTTAGTCCTGAAAACATTTCATAGTATTATTGAATGAATTTTTAATAGGTAATCTGACCAATGAAGTTTAAAAAGGTCCGACTTAACATCTTATTTGTTACATTATGCTAATTAAATGAATTCTTTATTGATGGGTGTTTTTTAGGGGGGGGGGGAGAGTGGGTGGGGAGGGCAGGCGAACCATTTCTTCTGTTGGAAGTTATAGTTAAACCTGAATATAGCAAAGATTTACAGCATAATATCTGCATGTCAACCATATGTACAGTAAGTAAAGTTTAATGGCTTTAACACACAGTATTTTGTGTACACATATGACAGTTTCAAGATAATTGACAGACTCCTAATTTGCACTGTAATCTGTAACAGTTGTTTGCTAAAGATATATATTGCTGTATATAAATGGTTTAACAGCTCTAGTAGTTTTATCTAAGTGCCGCGATGGCTGTGTTACGTACAGGATATCAGGCATTATAATGCGGTGAACGGAGGAGGTCAATTTTTAATTTGCATATCACCTGTGCAGAGACGGAGAAACACGTTTCCTTCTCTCTCGTGAATTAAATCGAAGAAATTAAATATTCGTTGTTTAAAAATAAAACACCTTTACGTGACATCAGACTGATTGTAAAAAGTTGACACTGATGTTTTATGTCTTGTTTATATATAGTTGTACACTATAATAAGCTGTTATTCTTTTACAAAGTGTCCTCATATGATCTGTATATCACACATACATGGTTTCATACATCCTTGCACCACCAAAAGAGCACCTCACACATTACATCCAACCAACTGTAGTACTTTAAATGAAAGGAGTATTGGTGCAATATCTTTAATAATCTTATTTGTACTAAATTGATGGATTTTTTCATCGAGTGACACCAATTTTTTTCCCCAAAGTATCAAACTGGACTGATTGTGCTCACTTGAAGTGGCAGTTTTTACAGAGTGCATCGGGCTGTGCATTCAAACATTCACGCATTCACACAAACAGACAGACAAACAGACAGATTCACTGTAAATTCACAGATTCACACATGTATCCCACAGTTATGTCCAGCTTTTGGCGTTTTACACAAAGGTTCATTGTGCACAGAAACTAAAGAGCTTCCATCTTACAGCAGGCTTCGGCTAGAAAACTGTTTTATTGTTTACATCTGCCCTGGGTCTATATTTGTATTCCCAGAGATTGAAAATCTTTCATATTTTCCAGTTCTTCATCGCTTGACCTTTGATTTCTTCAGAACAAAAGAATAAACTGGAAGTGAGCCTGGGGAGTTTGACTGACCAGTTCCTGAGCCCTTAAAGCCTGACATTTCATTGCCATAGTCGTGGGGTGATGCAGGTCCCAAGGTTTGATCCTGGGAGATATTTTATGGCCATTTAACCAGCACTCTAACAATAAACTCTACAGAATTCTGCTTTTATTAGGAAAGATTTTGTGTTGATATATATCTTAACCAGACACACCAAAAAAAAAAAAAAAGGATGAAATTTATCAGCATTATTTTCTGCTCTGTCCTTGCCAGATGAACTTGTACCATGTAAAAACAGTATAAACATGCAGTAAAAATATAATTTCTGTGGTAAAACTTGTTGAGAATGGACAAAACTGGAGATAAATATGCATCTGATTGGGTTGTCTTCGATACGGTACATCATTCGCTGCTTTTCGATGTACAGTAAACTGCATTAGCTTGACATTAGAAGAAGTGAAACCTATCAGCATATGGGAGGTTTCGAGTCCTAGACGACTTTATTATTTGCTTGACCAGTCAAGTTTGATAACCAGTGATTTGTATGGTTGAGTGTTTACAGGCAATGGCATTAGAAGCAATGAAACCTATCAGCATATGGGAGGTTCGAGCCCTAGACGACTTCATTATTTACTTGACCAATCATGTTTCAATTAATACCAGTGCTCTGATTGAGTGGAAAATGGCAGTGGCATTAGAAGCAATGAAACCCTATCAGCATATGGGAGGTTCGAGCCCTAGACGACTTCACTATTTGCTTGACCAGTCAAGTTTCATAACCAGTGATTTGTATGGTTGAGTGTTTACAGGCAATTGCATTAGAAGCAATGAAACCTATCAGCATATGGGAGGTTCGAGCCCTAGACGACTTCATTATTTGCTTGACCAGTCATGTTTCATTTAATACCAGTGTTTTATATACGATTGAGTGGATAAAGGCAGTGGCATTTGAAGTAGTGAAACCTAGCAGCATATGGGAGGTTTCAAGCCCTAGACGACTTCATTATATTCTTGACCAATCATGTTTCATCTCCTGTAATATATTGTGGAGTGGATACAAGTTGGGGCATTAGAAACAATGAATCATAGCAGAGGTTTGAGGCGTCACGGCCTGCTATAGTTAGATTGGTTTTTTTTTGAGGAGACTTCCACACTTTTTCCCCTCTGAATGGTCTTCCAGTCCAAAACAATCTAACACTGTAAATTGAATAGGCCACTGCACACAACATGAAGTGAATTGCCTTCTCCTACATGCACAGATAAATATTATTACAAATTTTGAGTTTATTAAATCAAAATATTTGAATCATTGCAAGTTTTATTTTTCCTGTGATTAGTAGTAGTATACTGCATGAATGCAAAGAGTATGTTCAGACAAAATGTTGAGAATATAATCTTACATTGTCCACTTTTATCATTTGAAAGTCTGTTGTTGTGCCAAACTTTTACCAAATCCTGTCAAAAAGTACCACAACCAACTGTAGCGGTGCATTCTTTTAGAATTGATACTCCGCACAGCAGATCTGAGAGCGGATTGGATTTACCGATGCCCTTTCAAGATAATCCTGTTAGAATGCAGGTCATTGCCCTAGATAGTCACTGATCACTTTGAATAAATACATTATGCTAGCTTATTTCCTCAAATTTCAATGGACGGAGGTTCATTGAGGCTTGCAAATTATGTTGTAATTGTAGCCGTTTGACTGTCAAAAGTTTCCCAGTTCATGACTTTGCATCCTGTGTTAGGTTACAATTAAAATCAGATTGCGACAAACTTTATGCCCTTTGCCATTGAAACAGACATATCAAAGCTTGAGGACTTTTGAATCTGAAGGATAAGAAACTTTCCTTCATTTGTATCTTAGGTGTCAACTGTTTTCATATTGGTATATTGATTTTATTTCAAGAGACTCTTATCATGTTAATAGGTCCGAGGTGACAATGCCCTCTAGTTGCCCAGTGTTGCTTATCCCTTTCCAATACTTGCGTACACACCTTGGCAATTGAAGAAAAATAACCTTTTCCACCCTCCCCCACACCCCCATACCAGGGTCAGGATAAATGCTCTGTGCATAAAGTTGTTGGTTATGTCTGTAGCTTTGCATCCCCTAGAGCGCTGCCCCACACCAAGAATGTGTCCACTTCTCCACCCCCCATCCCCCTACCCCCGTTGAGAAATGTTGCAGAGTCTATGGTGTTTAAGAGATTCAAGAAGCAATCTGAGAAATTAATCTTTGAGATTTTTCTTACGAGTCAGACCTCAATGTTCGGTGGATTAGAAATTGTAATGTGTTGTAGCAACAGGCTCCAGGGAAAAAGATTGCTGACCACCCCAAGACCCATAACTAAATGTTATGTTAGTTCCCTACAGGGGGTCCCAACACACCTTTGAGAATAGGTGAAGTCAGATTTATTTTTGGCCTTATGTTGTAGCAACAGGCTCTGGTGAAATAATTGTCCGTGGAATGTGGGGGGAGGGGGAGGTAGGGGGAGGCCTGGGCATGGCTTTCCTACTGCCCCCATTTCCCGAGTGTCTGGGACCCTGTAGCGGTTGTAAATATAATAGCAATAGCCAGATTAGTATAGCTAGACCATATGAAGGCAGAGGTTTATGTATATGTATGTATACACATTTGTGCAGAATATATGAAATACTGAGGCCTGTTGCTGTCCATATTAGTACACATACTTATATACTTCTTGTCCATCGAAGCTCAAATTACTCTTTAATTGTTCAATTTGTTTTTTTATTGTCCAAGGGTGCTAAGTGTTAAACATGCACTGTTGATCCATATGATCTATTAATTTGCCAATAGAAATGTATGAACCCAATTACAGACACTACAAACTCAACACTTGTAACATACTGTGTAGGACTACAATGTATGATAAATAGGCTGCTAATTGCAGCAATTAAAACTGATGTCTCCCGGTGAAGTATTTCTTAAACTTCCTTCGTTGACTTTGAGAAAGATTTGGATGGTATTAAATGGAGGTCAATCTTGATTAGTTAACTTTTATTTCATGAAATACGGTAAATTTATCGGAAGTTTCAAAATTTCAGTCGAGGCTTATAAATACATATATTTATGTGATTCACAGCAGGCTATATAGCCAGGAATTAAGGTGGCACAAATAATTTTAGGAAGGGCCAATTGTTTTGTCCGGTGAAGTTTTGTTTACACAGTTGATTACTTGCTGATTAATTAACCATTCATTTGATGCAAAATAGGTAGATGAGGACAATTCTTAGTTTGACCTATGACCCAATCTTACGATGTACATACTGTATGCATGTACTCAGTTTGTTCAAAGGTGAAAATTATTGATGAAATACAATATGCTAATAGAGCTCCATTTGAATATGAAACAAATGAGACATCACTTGGTGTTACCAACTGTTAGCCATTTGAGTAAAGGATACATTCGAGGGCGAAAAACAAACCTGAGATTGTAAACTTCAATTTTAATGCAGATACCTAATTGCTTGTTTTGTCTTTGTTACGTTTCTTAGTGTTTCGAGGTGATTACAACTACAAGCTTTTGTAATCCATTCTCCAGTCTCTTCTTGTCATTCACTGCTTGTATTTTGTTTGTATTCCTTAAAAGAATGAAAGAGGCTCAAAATAAAGTTTTACGAATCGAAAACGAAAAATGTGGATTTTCTGTAAATTACAAAATAAATGCAAGCTTATAGTGCAGTCACTGCAATATTTTGCTTGGTTTGTCTGCCAAATTTAGATACAAAGCCTAGACTTAGACCAAGACCCAAAAATACTGAGACAACAGTAAATGAAAAAACCTTGTCAAATGGGAACCTAGAGTACATACAGAGCAGTGGCGGAGCTCGGGGAATTGGTCGGGGGGGCGAGAATGGTCTGTAGGCACGCTTTCGACACTATCTAAGCGGAGCGCCACCATTGGTTGGCGCGGAGCGTATAGAAATTTTTTGAGTAAAGATACACTCTAGATCGCCGGAAATGACCCTTTCCCGGCCTTGCTAATTTGCAGATAAACGAAGAATAAATAGGTGTTATCGCCATTTTGTCAGAAAATTACACCAACACAATGTGACAAATGTCAATAGGTAGATGAGAGCGCAATAAAAAAGTCAATAATCGCGAATAAGTAAAAAGTGGTAAAAAGCTGAAAAGGGCGCCAGCAGTCCATTTGAGTCCGTCCCCCCCCCCCCCTGACTGTATGGACGCTCCGCCACTGATACAGAGTGAAAAGAAGAAGAAGAAGAAATACACCAATCCCATATAACAACAACACAAGTTAGGAACAGTATTAGGTTCGCACATAAAACCCATTGGTATGTTTATTCCTCCATACCAAGCAATAAAATGCTAACTGATTTTGACTCTGGTAAACTTATGAATAATAATTTTTTTTATGACAAGCATATATAAATATAAATGGTACAATTGGACAGACGATGTTCAGTGACCGTACCAAGTACCCTCTATTAAGAGCTTCCTGTACAACTCCGTTAGTCAATGAATGTTGTCTAACACGCAGTTGGTAGGAAAACACTTCTCTTTTATCACTTGTCTCTGGTGAAAGAGCTACTACTGTAGCCTCAACCTGTCCTACATATATACAACATATATACTGTCCTACAGCAGCTGAAGTGAACCTCAGAGGAAATTTTGAATTTTCTGAGAAAATTTTTAATAATTCGCAGCAAACAGTCTAGGTTGATCCCCAGATAAACAATTATCTGGTTATTTCCAGTTGTCAGTATTTATGTTTACCAACACTGAATGTCAACTGCTCAAGGAAAACGAAGAATATATATTGGGACTTTACTTTTCTGTGGGACTGGGATAAAGGGGTTGGAGGGGGGGGGGGCTAGGAAGTGAGAGCTTAAAGCTTGGGCGTAATATATGCAACTAACAATCTTTTATGGCCCGATGAAAGCTCATTTCCCTGAGAAAATTATGTGAAGAGTTGTCTATCAGCACAATTTGAACTGTTAAAGGCATACAGAAAATTTGTAAAGTGACATAGCCAATGTCTGAGGATTAAGCCCCCCCCCCCACCTCCCCACCCTCCCTTCCATCTCCACAATGATTATTTGATCCCTTTACTAAATTGGCCACTAGCTGTCTAGCCAATGCAAGCAATATCACATATGTGAAGTGATATGAAGTAAATCAATATTCATTCTTGCATTCAATTAAATTTTCTCCAAATTGTTTGAATTAACTAATACTAGTACTTGGCTGTTGATGTTTATCATGAATTAGTTCCACATATTACTCTGACCTCTCCTGGGGGGTAACTGTAAGCATATCACCATGCATGCAAGGTGTATATCATCACAAATTCATGGATAAAAACTCAAGAAAAGGTCAATTTTACGCCTCATTTACATCCATAATCAAATTAATACTCAAATTTAATTTCTTTGTTCTGACATTAATCTATCTTCATTTGGATGGAAGTAATCGACAAAATGCCAGACACTAGAAGTTTTAATCGACTGCTTCATTTAACAATTAAATGAACCAATGTTTTTTTTTGTCTTTTTGGGGGGGGGGGTTATTTATGTCTCTTTATGGTGCAATGATTGACATCTGTGTATGATCAACTTTTGATGTTTTTTTAATGAGCAAAGCCAGCTGTTTCGCCTAACATGGTCACCTGAAGGGTCCAACGGTTTTTACAAAAGCTACTGAATACTATAAAGTTCTCAAGATTAAAGAATGACTAAGTTAGGCTGAGTTTCATTGTTGGTATGTTTAATATGTAATCCAAGAAGTAATATCTTTCTAGAGGTATATTGTGGTTATCCAGCATATTCACTTTAAAGATATATATATATGGGAGTGCTCCTTGAAGGTTAACTTGATATTGGCTGCAGGGTTGTTCTCCAGTTTATTCAGTTATCTGTTTTATAGTGAACCAAACTCGTCCAGCCTCTCTGTTAAATCCCTCTAGATTTTCTTGTCAGAAAGAACCTTTCATCATCGATTGTTGACATAAGATATTTTAGTCCTCCCAACCTTGAAATTTAGTCTACTCTGTGAGCTATTTAATAAAACATTTTACTGAGTCCGGTTTTAATTCATCCCGGTTTCCGTTCTGGGCTCGAGATTCGGGCTGGATCAGTTTACCTTCTTGTCAATATATACAACATATATTATTCTGCCCTCCTTACGAAACCCTCAGGACCAAAATCGAATCAACAAAATTTAAATACGCTTCAGATGAAATGGAAAATGGAAAAGAGCTGTTTTAAGCCAAACCTTCCAAATCATTCACCTGGATTGGTATCAAAACAGTGATCATGTTCAAATGGCTGTAAATTATGACTTTACATTTGGTAAAAAAGAATCAGGAAAACAGGTGTGAAAAGCTAGATGTGGAAGGTCGTACCATGAAACGATTTCACAGATTCTTAACACCAAAAAAAAACACACAAAAGGGAAACATTGAACGCAGGGTGCTATCTTGCTACAGGGAGTTGTAAAGGAGGTACTACTAGAAATACCAGAACTGAAAAGGGTATACTTATATTGAGGTAACAATTGAGTACGAAAATAAAAGGCTGAGAAGTTTAATTTAGTTTCGTAGCCATTTTCAAAGAATTTGTGCAAAATCCCGATATTAAAATATGGGATGTAGTTTAATCCTTGGTTTGAACTCAGCATTGAAGCCACTATCTGAATTAAATTTGGTACAAAAGGGTCCGGATTCTACAAACTTTCTACAGGTATTGGGCCAATAGGTAATTGAATAACTCCGTATAAAGATAACGAAGCGAGGGTGGCAATATTGCAAAGATTTTGTAGTCCCTGGGATTTCTTTATGTAGCAATAATATAATTTAGACAGTTTAGTCACAGTTAGTTACACCGAGAGTAGTTAGTCTGCTTGCTTTGAACAGAGGTGGATACTAGATTTATGCAAAATTTGATTTGTCTAGATCAGGGACGATCAGTGCTTGATTTGAACAGAGGTGGATACTAGATTTATGCAAAATTTGATTTGTCTAGATCAGGGACGAATTGGATCTGGGAAGCCCAAGGCACCGATTTCTTCTTGATTTGCGAAAGGTGCTAGTTACATCCAGGCTATTTAACTGTGCCAATGTTTGTTTTATTTAGGCTGCAGCGCCACTGCACTGATATGTATCACTGAGCTGGTAGTAAATTCATTCAATAAACAGATATGCTAGTTAATGTTAGGTAATTTCCTAGCCCGGACTTCAGTTTTCACAGGTTGGCATGAAAAACCACTACAGATATAAGAAAACATCCATATATTATGATATAAATGAAAAATCCCTGGATCAACAACTTTTGTACCCCTGGCAGCTGGGAATAACGTACCCAGTATCAGATCAAAAAATGCTTTACAAAATGGTCAGGTTTGCTACACAAGTGTAAAGATGCACACAGTGGCTGAGCGTCCATACAGGGGGAGGATGCCCCCCCTGACAGACTCAAATGGACTGCTGGCGCCCTTTTCAGCTTTTTACCACTTTTTACTTATTTGCGATCATTTCCGGTGATCTAGGGAGTATCTTTACTCAACAAATTTCTGTATGCTCCGGAGCAACCTGTGGTGGCGCTCCGCTTGGATACTGTCGAAAGTGCCCTACAGACCATTCTCGCCCCCCTGACCAATACCCCTAGCTCCGCCACTGGATGTACAGTATAGCTATTTTCTACACAGACTCTTACTATATAGTATATAATGAGAGAGAAAATTCTGAGTCTTCGACAAAATGCTACACAAAATTATTCCCTACCTGTAGGAGCTACCCAGGTTGAAATTTAGCTGTAAGTTTGATGATTCTTATCGGAACTCCCCTTACAATAGTTCATTCTTTGTAAGCAGAGAAGCAGAAAATGACAGAATTGAATGAAACTATTTTGGAAAGAACTGTAGGCTTTAGTCAAGAAGCTGCATATATAGTAAGCCTATAGGAGTTTCATGATTGCTGTAGCAACAATCAAATGCAGTGTCTTTAGAGTATATTGTATATAGTTTATAATTTGACCTTACAGGTTGTTAATAAGGTCAGGACATACCCAAAAGGTTAAATTTAGGGTACATATAATCAGGGGCGTAGCGAGAAATTTGCCAAGGGAGGGCGAAGTCTGTAGGCAATCTATGCAAGCGTAGCGCCCCCATAAGTTGGCACGTGGCGCACAAGAAAATTTTGGCCGGAAATGCCTCCCAGATCCCTGAAAATGGCACTTCCCAGGCCTTGTAAGTTGCATCTAAAGCATTTTTTATTTTGAAAAATTGAACAGCTAGGGAAATATTATTAGCACTCACATTTTTGTTTTGTTTTCTTTTCTGATCTATAACATATGAAAACTAAAATTCTGCCATCGTTTTAGGAACAACATGCAGTAACCAGTTTTAGTGTGTGAGTTACATTTATATATATATATATTCCATTTATAGCATAAAGTAATTGCTATTTCACACTGAGTTTTGAAGGATACCACAGTCACAGAAGGACATTATAAAGTGTTTACTGCTGTACTTAAGACTTCTAGTTTGTTTTTGATATCTTTGCTACTGTAGATAATTTGTTTCCCCGCCCCCTCCCTCCCCCCCCCGGCAGGGTAAAGAGCGTCAGACATTATTACTTCCAGGCAGTATCCTGTTTAGATAGTAATATTTCATTTCATTTGGGTTTGATCAGAGAAAAAGTGAACTGTGAACTTGTTTGCTCTGGTTATCAAAAAGATGTCCATTATAATGTCAAGTAAAGTTCGCTGTATACAGTAGTTCACGCAGGCCAGACTTGTATATTACAGGTACAGTTATTAACAAACAACATCTGAGTACGATTTAGCTACAAGTATCATTCCCTTTGGTATAAATTGGAGTCGCAGGGGTGCAACCATGTATACCACCCCCCCAAGAAACATCCGTTACTCCCCCTCCCCACCCATTGACAGACAGAATAGTACAAGAAAACCTTTTGTACAGTATACAACATATATACAGTACAATTGACCTAAATTTAACAGTCGAAAATTCTTCAAAATTGTTTCAAAATTGAAGAATATAGCAACATTTAGCACCCTCTATTTTACCAAAATTTCTCAAAGGGAAGGGGTAACCCCCTCTCCCAAGACCCCTCGAGCCCCTGGACAAAACATCTCAACCCCTGTCCCCGTGCAAAAAGTTGGTTGCAATGCCCCTGTGATGAGTACAAGTCTGTAAGCACAAGCACAAGAATTTTGACTTGCACAAATATATTAGTCTTCCAAAATGATTTTATTTTTAGTACTATATTACAAATTATTAAGGGTGATTACACAGCAACTGGCAACAATG
>KN884364.1:19965-30798 GCA_000934455.1 Apostichopus parvimensis
AGCATCTGTCATCTAGTGGGTTGTCTCTAAATGAACATCTGTCATCTAGTGGGTTTTCTCAAAATGAACATCTGTCATCTATGGGTCTTCTCTACATAAGCATCGGTCATCTAGTGGGTCTTCTCTACATGAGCATCGGTCATCTAGTGGGTTGTCTCTAAATGAACATCTGTCATCTAGTGGGTTTTCTCTAAATCAGCATCTGTCATCTAGTGGGTTGTCTCTAAATGAGCATCTGTCATCTAGTGGGTTTTCTCTAAATGAGCATCTGTCATCTAGTGGGTTGTCTCTAAATGAACATCTGTCATCTAGTGGGTCTTCTCTACATAAGCATCTGTCATCTAGTGGGTCTTCTCTACATGAGCATCTGTCATCTAGTGGGTTTTCTCTATATGACCATCGGTCATCTAGTGGGTTGTCTCTAAATGAGCATCTGTCATCTAGTGGGTTGTCTCTAAATGAGCATCTGTCATCTAGTGGGTTGTCTCTATGTATGAGCATCTGTCATCTATTGGGTTGTCTCTAACTGATGCAGATAGTTCAAGGTGTAACCTATAACGAATACATGGACTAACGTACAGTAGCGTAAATTAGATTTTCTTGATATTGATTGCAAAGTTCTTCCCACTGCTATATGAACTGATAGTTTCAGTTTAGCGATTGAAAATTGCTGCAAAATATCATTGCCATGGATCTTAAATACAAGACCACCTCAAAAGTCCATAGTAACTGTAAATAATATACATCTCTGACATGGCACTTCAGAAAGAAATATTCTCTACATGTGCTCTGAAAGTTTTTCAACTAATATGGAGGCTGCAAAGTATTGGTTAAAAATGTGAAGAGATATTTTACTATCTTTTATGAAAGATGTACATACATACATTTGTGTTATGTTTCCTACAGTAAGCATCCATAAATCCATAGCACACCATGGGACACCGATCTCTGTTGCATTAAACACTCTTGCTGGACAATACGACTGGTCATTGTGGCTGTAATCATTTAGGCTGTAGCCTTCAGGGGCTGGTGACCCTGCCTCTTCCTCTCTACTCCCCCTCCCTCCCTCCTCCCTTCCATATCCCCCTTCCCTAGGCTCCCATCCCCTCTCAAATCTGCTCCCTCATAATAAATCATATCTTTCTGATACAAAATGCTATGAGGATGTGACTTTTGCCCTAAACATTCAGAAAAAGTGATGACTTCAGACAACATAAATTTCTTTGATATTTGTGACTATGTAGTTAGTTTATGTTGGACTATAAGGTAAAGGCATGTCTTCAGGTGATCAAATTCCTCTAAATTAAACATTCAAGTATGACACAGTTGAGTTGTAGACTGTGGCAATTGTGACACATAATGTACGGTCATAATGCAAGGCCACAATATACTGTGAGGAACAAGATCCCTTCGTGAGATTCATGTCAAAACTTGTTGTGGATTCTCTTTTCTTGGAATTGTAACTAGGCTGCTTATGGAGAGCTGTCATTGGTTGTTATTGCATCTGAGAAGAAGGTATCGTAGAGTAAATGTTATCGGTGCTCATCATTATCATCATCATCATCATCCTCATCATCATCATCATTTGAAAGTAAAATAATAAATAAAGATATTCAAGAAAGTAAATTTAGTTGTTGTAAGGTATGGTAATATTAATGACAACAACTTCACATGCATTAATGTGGCAAAAAGCATCACATGTTGTATATTAAATCTGATTTAATTATCATTTAAATAAGCATCCTTTGAAACACATTTACCTTAAAATTAGGGGGAAAGATGTCTGCAGAAAAGAAAAAAACTGAATTTAAATCATTACGACAAGTTTGCGAATGGATTTAAATGTATCACTGCAGTTTTAGCAAATCTGTGTCTAAGATCTTGTAAAATCATGGAAACATTTCCCACTTTAACTAAAATCACTGCACAACAATTCCTTAGCCTACACATATTGAACTAATCAATCAAAGAGAGAAAAAAAAAGAAAAAAAAAAGGAACAAGAAAAAAAGAAAAAAATTGAGGCTAAATGAACTGTTTTTATGTATTTCCAGGCCAGTAATATGCTGCTGTTTTTTGTATGTAAATTTTGCTGATCGTCCACAACCTTGCTGGTATTCTACCGCTCGTTAGTATACTCTCCAGAAGCAGCAGCGATCTGAGGAGAAATATTGCTACCTTCCAAGACTACCCTTGTTTTGACGTCACAAGTTATTAAATGCCTGGGAGGCTTGCTTTTCTTTCCTGCATGCTTTTGTCTTTCTTCCTTTTTTTTTTTTGGCACAAATTTGTTGCTCAACTTACGTGGATTGTTCGTTTCCTCACTAGGGCATTTACATAATGATGCCAATGCAGTGGTAGCTACATGTGTCTCTAAAACATGTGTCACTTTTTTTTCTTTTTTTCTTTTTTTTTTCTGTAGTAGTAGTTGTAGTATTAGTAGTAAATTGAAGGATCATGAAATTGAATATCTCATATTTAGGGATTCAACGACTTTCAGTAACCTTTAACGAATACCGTATATAATTTACAAAAAATTACTTGATTTATTGCTTTTGTTTGTTATTAGTTTTTGCTTACCTGTTTTTAGTGTAATTTGATCAACCATATCTGAATGACATTTATCACTGAGATTTAAGTACCTATCTTATTATACTTGTGTGGTGTATGTACCTGGCATAGTATAAACTTGTACATAGTGGATGTACCTAGCTTATTATACTTGTGTGGTGAATGTACCTGGCATAGTATAAACTTGTACATAGTGGATGTACCTAGCTTATTATACTTGTATGGTGTATATTTGTACCTGGCATAGTATAAACTTGTACATAGTGGATGTACCTAGCTTATTATACTTGTGTGGTGTGTGTACCTGGCATAGTATAAACTTGTACATAGTGGATACACCTAGCTTATTATACTTGTATGGTGTATGTACCTGGCATAGTATAAACTTGTACATAGTGGATGTACCTAGCTTATTATACTTGTGTGGTGTATGTACCTGGCATATAGTACAAGTTGCGTAGTAGATATACATACCTAGCTTAAGTGTAGAACATGTTGTGGTTGTACCTAGCTTATTATAATAGTGTCAGTGGATTAACAACACAACAAACTTGGTAGACATTGGCCATATTTGGATTGGTCTTCTAAGGCGGCATTGAATTCCTATATTTCCACTATTTACTACTTTGATGATGTCCACTCTAATAAACGATGACCCTGGAGTTCAAATAGGGCTTCCAGCTTGATCTTATTTTGACAGTATTATTGCAAAGGCACACAACATGACAAAGCTATACTAATTTACCCAGGGAAGATAAGACAGATACTTCATTCTGTCATTAGCGATACCATATGTCTTGCTTTTCACAAATTTACATGTTAGTGTTTGAGGGAATTATTTTTGAAATTAATTAAAATGATTTTCACATTACAATGCAGGGAAAAATTTAATGATGGACATCATATACTAATCAATCCTCTATTTGATGTAGTACTATATATAATACTTTGATTAGCATTTTGCAATTTCTTTCATTTTTCATATTTAATATATTTGGGGGGGGGGGAGGTCATTTAATATTCATTATTTTCAAAAGTTTTGTCCCCGGTATCATCCACTGTTACACCCTCCACTACAGTCCTTTTCCGAGGTCAAGCAAGTTTTTTCATGCATTCAAAAAAAAAAAAAAAATTCAACTGTCTCTCATACTGTATACAGCCCATGCCCTGAGAGAGAATCTGAAAATTCTTTGTAAAAAACCAAAGCAAAACAAAAATACATGCATCACAGTACAACATATGTACAAATAAACATATGTTTAAAAACTTATTTGGTTCAATTTGTACACGTATATAGTTTAATTCATGTCACAAATGTAGACAATTTATACTCCCATCTAATCGATCATGAAATGTTTGTCCACCTCTTATGTATTGTATACCTGATATGAAAGATTTTCCATTTTCTGTTTTGAACACTATCCTACTGTTGTTAGCACATATGTACCAATATAGCCTAACCACCTCAGCATTACAGTTGCATGATTCTCAACTGAAAATGTTTTAACCAAATTGCCAAATAAGTGTGAAACATGGATTGTATCCCTATTATATGCATTGTGTCACTAATTCTGGAGTTATTGACACTTGGAATATGAAGGTTCCAAACTTGTTGAAAAGTTACATGAATTCCAGTGGTTTTTACACTAAAATGTCTGTAGGTACAGCGCAGGGATTTCCAACAGTTCATAACAAGTAATTCTCTATTGGAAATTACTAACAACTAATTCTCTATTGGAAACACCTTTGGTATTCGTTGCAACAAAATGTTTTTCAAACGACACTGGCTGATTCTTAGGCTACAGGCTGTAGGGGCCTGTGTCACCTGTGTCATTCCAGTCAGTGTTATTCTATTACAGCTAAATAACTTGTTTACATGTTATCATGCAGGCAATATCACAAATCCATCCATGTCATGTGCATATTATGCAACCAAAGAATTCCATCATACAAATATTTAAAGAGTTTTGTTTCATGCGAAATGGTGACCAACTAGACAGATATTTCACAAACATATTGTTTTAACTTGAAACCAGCGATGTGAATGATTCCTTACAGTGGTACATCAGTGCATTGGTGATGTCATTATGGTTAACGGTTTTCCAAAATCTTAATTTTGCCTTTATAATCAATGTATTTGATTTCTATTGGAAATGTGGTACTTTTAGTTTTATGCATTTTTTTTACCTGCCAAAATGGCTGTAATTTCTGAAGATGAGGCTCCATGAAAAGGCATTTGTTTTTTGTTTTCATTTGTAAGAATTTGACAAACAGAAATACTTTTGGTGTTAAGTTGTATCTTGAAATGAATAATTGTTCTTATTAAAAAAATGATATAAAAAAATTTAAACTTAGTTAATTGCCATGATGTTGCCACCTGAAATTACCAGATACATTCACAATATTTCAATAAAAGATGTCTCTGCCATGAAATACGTGGCAAACAGTCAAATGTTATTGTGACAATATTTTATCAAAATGTTATTAGCAAAAATTATTAACATTTATGTACCACACCAAAAAAGAAAGAGAAAAGAAAAGGAAAGTCATGTTGCCAAATAGTTAAGAAGTTAAATAATTAAAAAACAAAAATTTTATGCCAGTGATAGGTCTCAAAGCGCTTTACAAACGTTATATCACCCCTGGTCAATGATAACCTGTCCCAGAGACAATACCTCCAGTCGGCAGCAGTTATATACTGCGCCCAATGACAAGTTACCTCACAGGTACCCATTTAACCCCTGGTATGGAGAGAGGCAATTGAAATAAAGCATCTTGCCCAAGGAAACAACGTAATGAACTAGGCAGGAATTGAACCGGCAATCCCTGGATCACGAGTCCGACGCCTTAGCCAATTGGCCACCACGCTAGCTATATATAGCAGAGAAAGATTAAACTTCCCCATTTATACCTCCTACAGTAGTTTAATTTATTGTTAATATATTCTATTGTCCATACCCTTCCCCCACCTAATAATGAGACAGTTTGTCATCGAACACTAGCACCAGCAATAGATAGACATTTTGTTGATGGTACATATTTGCCAATGTTTGATTTAAGAAGATCTGTGTTAATCACTCATTGTTTTGGTTCAAATATTATATTCTGTTCAAAATTGAAAGTCATTAATTAAGTACTTGATCAAAGACGAAGGATGAAATGGAGGCAAACACGTAAAAAAGTTTTTCTTTCAGATGAAATTGTTTGATGTGACATATGGCTCATGTTAATTTTAGCAGTGTTTAATCTACAGGTTGATAAGTTTGATTTTCAGGAAATAAATATTACATTATGTATGTGTATCATGATATGGAAAGAAGTTGTCCAGACCTTTGCAATTCTCCTGCAATCATATCACATTTACAAACTCTAATAATTTCAGTTTAACTATTTATCTGACTTCACTGTGTAACGTGTTTAATGGCCCGGCTATTATGTCTATCTCATAACAAGGAGCTAATTAATGATCAAACAGTATAAAAAACAAAACACGGTTAAAACATTGAATTAACTAATTAATTTAAAAGTAAATTTAAAGTGCCATGTTGCATGGATCTAACATAGTTTCCTATTCTGTGTTGACAATAGCATTGTCATATCATGTTATGCTATGTAGTTGCTGTTATATGCCACTTTCTGCTATAATTCTGCATCTAACATTTGGTGTTATAATTTTATAAATTATTAAAAAATAAATGGAAGTGGTATAGATATTTGTAAGACCAATATTTCCTGTAATTTAGTGAACACAGCTAAATGAAAATGTTCTTGAGTAGAATTTCAAGTGATACAAGTTTTCACATTCTGGATCTCTGATGTAGGATATCAATTTGCTGTGGGATATTTTTAAAAGAAATGTTTCTTTTTACATTTATTAAATTTGCAAGCAACTTTTCCCTGTTCCATTTGTCCACTGGTAGCCTAGGTTAAAATCACTTGAAATCCCCACTCAGAAACAGTTTCATAAAACTGTGTTCACTAAACTGCAGGATAAATTGGTATCAATTAGCATGTTTATAGCACTCTCAGGGTTTTTTTGTTTACCAAAACTATAAATGCCTACTGGGTAATGATAAGGAGTTTTTAATTTAAATTATCCCGTTGTCCGTTGCGATGCAGATACCAAAAGGTATATATCCGATCTAAAGAAGTTAAAAGAATAGGTTTCGGAATCTTCAAGAACTTATAAACCCCACCGCCGTACGAGATCTGGTCTCACAAGCGAGCAAGCCAACCCAAAATTTTCCGACAGGAAAAAAGCTCCTTTGGTACAATAAATAACATGCTGATCGAAAGAAGCTTAATTATTTTAAATTTAATCACTTTGGGCTAAAAACGGCAGTGACTGGAAAGCCCACACTAACTGGGAGCAAGGTATGTACGAACAAATGAAACGTGACACACTCTTTGCTTAGGTTTGACGTAGACAGGGCACTTAACTGCTCGCTCCCTCTCTCTCTCTATCTCCATCTCTCTGCTCCCGTTGCCAGTGCAGCTCACAGCAGAGGCAGCAGCAGAATTAGTCCAGCCTCGCCGCTACTACTGCTGCTTGCTGCTGTAGTAGTAGATGCTACCACCGATCACTAGTGTCGATGCCGCAGAGTTCACTCAAAGGGCAATTCCGTAGTTAGATTATTATACAGTGCTGAACATGTAGTGTGTAGTGATGTACAATGCCAAGCCTGCCCAGTTTTTATCACAGATATGCCGTTCCCGAGAAGAAGAAGAAAAAACCGAGGATTCTTCTAAACGTTCAATGTCACATTCGCTTATTATGATATATAGTGGAAATATATATTATATGTATGATATACAGTACACATGTTGGCTCTCTATTCTATTAATACATGGGCCTTGAATTGATTAAAGCATGGTAAGTTTTGCTTGTCATCGAACAGGTCATTTAAGCAGCCACCATTTTTGTCAAATTTCAAGTTAAGATTTCAACCAATATTGATATTTTCTGTTTCCTATAGCACTTCTACCATACACAGTTTTCCTTTTCTATTACAGTGGTCATCGGTCATATCCAATGCAATCCTTTTTCAAACAAAACGTAAAAGAGAGAGAGAGAGAGGGGGCAAAAACTCTGGTCAATCCCTAATTTAGTACAATTCATTGTAAACATGCAAATTTATGTTAGTGGTCAATAAACATATTATGATTCTTGTTTAGACTTTAATATAGATAAATAAGAACAGAATAAACTATATTCATCTTCATTGGATTTCAAATTTATATTTAAAGCTAGATACAATTTAGGCAAGCTTGTACTATACGATTACTGTGTTTATATATATTTTTATACGTTAAAGAGGTCTTGTAAACCTTGTTTAGAGAGAAAAAGGATTGGAGGCTAGATGATCAGTTGAGAGTCTGCAGAGTTTACAAAAGTAGTTCATGTTATCCCTTGAAAAATGCCAAGTAAATGCTTCATTTATGTATTAGTATGAAGTTTAATTAGTGACGTTATTTGTGTACTTGTACTCATGAACAAACAGATGAATAATCTTGGATTGGCACAGGTCAGAGTGACCCTCGATAAGGAATATAATAATACAAAAATATAAAAAAAATTATCCATTTCCATCACCTTCTGTTTTATTATAGAGATTTCATACCATCTCACCTCATACATATTTTATCTGTGTAAACATGCTGTTTTGTATTATAATCGAATTTAGAAACAAAAGGTCCAATTACAATATGGCTGTGTACTTTACAAGTACCAGAATCTTATGTCAGACCTGAGAGCTTAAAATTTATAATAATAATAATAGGAACTAAAGTCTCAATTTTGCATACCAATAAAAAGTAATAACTTATATGACAGGATAGTATTCTACTAAATAAGAAAGATTTTGTTTGCAAAGACATACTGGGTGTGTAAGACATGCATCCCACAACATAGAACTTGAAACAACCTTCTGTTAAATATCTAACTTCCACAAATGTATGCAACTTTAAAAATTCATAATAAATAAAATTAAACTAATATGAATTAGAGTCTCAATTTTGCATGTCAATAAAAAGTAATAACTTATATGACAGGATAACTTTCTGCTTAATGAGGAAGATTTTGTTTCCAAGACTTGCTGACCATGTAAGACATGGATCCAACAACATAGAACTTGAAACAACCTTCTGTTAAATATCTAACTTCCACAAATGTATGTAACTTTAATAAATTCATCACGAAAAAATTAAACTAATATGAACTAGAGTCTCAATTTTGCATGTCAATAAAAAGTAATAACTTATATGACAGGATAGTATTCTGCTAAATGAGGAACATTTTGTTGCCAAGACATGTTGACCGTGTGAAACGTTCATCCCACAACATAGAACTTAAAACAACCTTCTGTTAAATATCTAACTTCCATCAAATGTATGCAACTTAAATTCATCATAAAAATTAAAATTTCACAATATTTTACATTGATGACATAGCATATTGCTAAGATCGTTTTGCGTAATATTGTTTGTTTGTTTTCCTTTTTTCTTCATCCATGTTTGTTTTGGCCCATGTACATCTTCATGGAGTTTTGAGTGTAGTTGGCAGGGGATATTCACTATTCATTCTTAACATACAGACAATTGTCAAAAAAGAGAATAAACGTTACAGTAAATACCATATATTACAGTAACAGAACAACAATATTAATTAAGGGGAACAGAATCAGTGTATCTATTTGACAAGTTTTAGCATTACGCAGTTTTGCTTTTCTGTACATCTTTGGAGGATGAGAAGTATGTAAATACCACTGATTCACATTTTATCAATGTAAGAAACTGCCGAAAGAGAAAAATGCTTAAAAGATATAATATCTTTGAGAGAAATAGCTGTTATGCAATAATACTAATTAATCTGAATGTGTCCAATACTTGATACAGTGGTTTGTGGCAGTGGTTTAAACTTGTCCTGAGTGAACACATTGTTTTTCCATATTTTCTTGAATTAGTTTTTGTCATTATTGGGGGTGGGGTGTTAGGACTCCTAGTTTTTTGCTATAGATGGCTTTTTGAACTTCTGAAGCAATTTTTGTTAATGAAAATTGCATTCTGGTTAGGGCTGACAAACCAAAGAAAAACAGTAACAAATGAAGAATAGAAAACGTAGAAAATTACTCCTTTTTGTGGAACAAATTTCATTGCCCCAGTCTCAAGATCAAGTTTTAAAAAAAAAAATGAAAAAAATGATGTAACTTGAAAAGCTGGATATCATTGGATCAATCATATAGATGCTATTCTGTTTAATATTGGAAAAAAATTCTGTAAAACCTTTAACAGCCTTGAATAGAAGCAACTACCTCAAACAATAGTCATAACGACCATGCTAATGATTCTCAATTTCTGAGAATGCCATTGACTTTTTATTTGCTGGTGGAATACTTAATATGAAGGAGAAAGTTTTCGTGAAGTACTTAGTGTTATCACATCTATAATCCAAAATGACATACTTTGAATAATTCTTGGCTTGAAATTTAATGTTCCACCTGTTTACTTGACATTTGATATGCATCCATAGTTGTCCTAACTTGCACCCCTAAAGCAGCATGTCATTGTTGGCCATGTGGTCGTTACTGTTTTACTATGAGACCCTGGACCTATTGTTTTCAACAAATCATGTACATAAATTAGCTTTGAATTTGTTAAATTTAACAATGGTATGTAGTTCATTCTAATGAGTGAAGCTGACATTGTTATGTGGATGAGCTGTCTCAATACTGAAACATAAATGAGAGCAAATAAATAAGAAAATTGGGTATTCTGTTCACTAAACTATTTTGCTGTGAAAAACCTCACAAAACCTCAGTAGAACAATGTATTAAATTTGACTCATGGATAAAAACAAAGTCATACCAGAACTATTTTGACTCATCCAGGTATTTTTGTAATTGTGTTGTTATTTGTGAAAGGTTTCAATGACATTTTGAAACTATATAAATTAAATATAAAATCCAATCAATATTTTGGTATCTTTTTCTAATTGTTAAGTTTTTCTGCTGACCACAGATCATCACAGCTTACGAATTACTGATATGGACAGGGTTCTTTCATCGAAGGGTGTTTTTTGGTTTTTATATCAAAACACTTCTATTGCTCAGATTACAGTTATTTCTCTATATTTGTGTTAGTCTTTTTCCTATTTGTATTTGACAGTTTTACTTTCACTATCGTTTTTTCCTCCAGTTTTGAAATGTACTAATTAGTTATGAAGAATGTCACCAGTTGCAGGAAAAATGTTTAATAAACGTGTGTAC
>KN884364.1:41059-58859 GCA_000934455.1 Apostichopus parvimensis
GAAAAAAAAGAGAAAAAAAAATTAAAGAAGTCTGTGTGTATATTTATATAATATATATAGCTTTTTTTCACTGCACATCAAATGGTACGGAAGCTTGCTTACAGTACAGTATGCAACTGAATAGCCCTGACCTTTTTGTGTTTTGCTGCCGTTGAAATGAAATACACGCTACAGGTACCCAAGGTGTAAGTGTACTAGACTAGCTAGCTATGTAAAGGCATCTTAGAACATCATAATACTTCTAGCTGAAAATTAAACCCTCTCGGAGACAGATTGTCATCATTTGCCATGAACTGCAGCTCGTTATCTAGCTAAACAGCTCAACTTATTGTTTTCTATGATATTTTGCACAGACTTTAGGTATTACCAGGCAACCCCCCTTTATACATGTCGAATCTATAACACTTTAACCACACTAGTTTTCAATGAAGTTGTAAGAGATGGATAAGCATTTAGCTTTTCCAGTCTAAATTAGTAAGAAAATAAATTTTTAATTTTTTTTTTACTATAATTCTGAAAGCAAA
This sequence comes from Apostichopus parvimensis, assembly GCA_000934455.1. Taxonomy (NCBI): domain Eukaryota; kingdom Metazoa; phylum Echinodermata; class Holothuroidea; order Aspidochirotida; family Stichopodidae; genus Apostichopus; species Apostichopus parvimensis. The sequence continues at coordinate 41,584 of KN884364.1, forward strand.
TTCACAGACTACTGCTATCAAATATAAATAGTAATATGTCTTGACTGGATCAATGTTCTCCTTTAAAAAGTACTATCATATGTGTTTTTATTCTTGTTATTTTTGATAGTTGGTACTTTATATTTCACTTGTAGACCTGTAATCACGTTACAAAATTATTGCACATGCAGCTAAATTTGAAAAAAAAAAAAATCAAAAAAATTAAAACTCGATTGAATTATTAGCTGGTCGTCAGTAGTGAAAATGTCTTTTTTTTTTAAGGTAGCCATACAATTATACTCTGCAGTAAGTGCAGTATATAGCTTAGAACTACTTCACCACTCTTACCTGTGTCAACTAGAACAGTATCGTCTGCTTCAGCGCAGAAGTAAAATATCACAAAACTGTGCTGGATGGCAGCATGGAAAACACCCATCGTCTTTCAGCATTTGCTCTAGGTTTACTTGCTGGGATAAAAGATTGGCTTGTTTTTGCCTCTCTGAAGCATATGTTGGCTTACAAAGTATTTTAAAGACATGATTATCAGCTCTATTGTCCAAACATTTACACATGAATTTTCTAAAGTTGCTCCTGTCAAATTTTTCAACACCATGATATTATTACAGAATGAGATAAATTACAGATTGAGGTCTTCGAGTTAGTTGTCATCTGCTCTATTTTCAGGTATCCTTATCTGGAATTTTTTTTTTTTTTTTTTTTACCCCCAGAAAGTATACATGTTAACAACCATTTAAGAGTGAGTATTAAAGTATAATTTGATCGTTACCAGCTTCCCATAGTCTATTTTAATTTCTCAAATGGGCTAATTCTTTGTTGATTTAATAGCCAAATAGCTCAACAAACCTATCTTGCTAACCGCCCTATTCATCTGCAGCATGTCAGTCTGACCTAGCCATGCTCCAAGTTTATTTAATGTATTCTAGTTTAAGACTCAAGTAAACACTAAATAGCTAAAGAAATCCAATTACCATAGCACACCATATGTATCTATTTTCTAAAGAAGATGATGATTTTCAGATCAGCACAATTCCTACCTAAAGAACATAGACCAACACAATCTGCTGTCCATTATTGCCTATCTTCAGTAGATAGCATGGTACAGGTAACAGCAAGGAAATACTGACTAACTTGCACAACAGGAGCTCAGAATCCTTAACTGCCTGATAACCAGGGTAGTCCCCTTGCTTAGTACAATGCTAGCTAATATATCTTATCCTAATAAGGTTGCTTTCCTACAATCTTCTTACCTTTTTTTCCTACCAGCTGTCCACCTGCTTGCTGTCCTAGCCTACATCTTGCTCTGCCAGTATACCTTATTGCTAAAAAGATTTCTTGGGGTCTCAAGCTTTCCTGCAATTTTTCCTCCCTTTTCCATCTCACAGTCTATTCTCTCTCTCTCTATCTCTCTCTCTCTCTCTCTCTCATTTCTTTAACTATTCACATGAAGCATGTGGTCTGTTGTCAAGGCAACGGTTTGAAGTCATCTTTGATCATGAATATGCATTATTTTCCATCCAGTGCACTCATTAAACTCCCAGTAACAGCTGAGGTGTATACAACTGAGTCGGTGGAAACATATTGCAGAACGATAGATGCGGTGAAAAAAAGAAAATTTGTCTTTGGAAATTAGTCGGGCTCAGCTCTTACTTTTATGTAGTAAAGGTAATGCTCGACGTGTTTCGGCAAACAATTTTTTTACTTTGTGTCGTAGGTACATCTCCCAACCAATTACAGTAGCATTTAAGTAACATGGAAAATGAAGAAAGAGATGGAGAAAAAGAGAGGAAAAAAACAGAACTTTGGAAAGAAAAACCAATGTACAGCTGGGAGGAGTTATAGTCTATGAATAAAGGTGTACACAATTTTTGTTTGAAAAGAACCTAGGAAATACGAAGTCAACTGCAAACAGCAGTATTTGTGTTTACGCTTCAACTGACGAAGCAAATGTCAGACTCTACATACAAGCGTTCACAAAGATTGGGGGAATGGTCTTGCTTGACATTTAGCAATCGACCTGGGCTCTTTCTACTGTGCTATTTGCCTGTAATTTCCACTGGCCTGGGCATCAAGGCAAGCATTGTGTACGTAATACGTAAAGACTCTGTTTTTTTTTTCCTTGTTTTTTTTTTTTTTCTTCCTCCTTACTTTTCATAGGAACAGGTATGTTAGAAGTACAGTATCTAAACAAGTGAATTATTATGATAGTTCATTAAACGATAAAGGGGAAAGTGGCTGGGGAAAAAGTGTCCAGAAAAATATGCAATTTGTAAGACGAAATTTATATGGATGAGGGTTATGTCAGAGATGCAAAGAGAACAGCTTGATAAGGACGTTAAGTTTATAGCAGTAGTAGTAGTGTAGTAGCAGTGTGCATAAAGATATGAGAGTAATACAAGAGCATACACCACCATATGGAATGAAGTATTTGTACTTAAAAGTAAATATCATTTCTTTCTCGTGGTGGGAAAGTATTTCTTTCAACGTCTCTTCCTCATTTTCATACTTTATTTTTGTTTTTTTTTGTGGTTTCACAAAAAAAAAAAAAAAAAAATGGCCAAGAAAAAAAAGTAGTCATTTTGTCAATTAAACCTGGGAAGGTTTAAAATTAAGTCTTGTTTTTACTTGGATGTAAGAAGTACAGGTTTAACTTTTTAATGGAATTTTTTAAGGCGGGGGGGGCAGGAAGGGGGTGGTGGCAGGGAGGGGTCTTTCTTAAATATTATTATTATTATTATTATACTTTAGTTGTTATCACTTAAATTTTTTTAAATTTTTGCCAGGGTATGATATTAATGTATGATGTGTCAAGCCTGTGCTGAAGTTGTCTAATATTCTCATCCAACTTATGATTGGCTTGATCTTATTACCAGTCAAACACAAACATGCATAAAGGTTGTAAACACCCGTCCAGCTAAATGGGTACATGTAGATACTGGTGAATCGATTACATCTATGCATTCTCCAGATTGGCCGCTCATTTGACTCGGTCACAATAACACAGTCTACTACATAAATAAGTCTCTCCAACTCTGCCCGATATCCCTTATCCCAACACCACATTAATATCCTCCTTGACAAACTCCTACATGATTCTCCTCTATAACACACAATTACTGTTTGTGATTTCTAACGAAACACAGTTTCTTCTCTTTGTCTTTTGGGCAACCGCCTCCCACCGTCTTATGGGCAAGCCCCTTCCACCATCTTTCCGGCAAGCCCCTCCCATATCCCACATGGTAATATTTTGGTTCTTGTGCAAGTTAATGGCAACATACATTAAATGAAACCAAAAGATTTTTTCTGAGTTTATTGCCATTTCCAGCTGTAGCACCCCCTACCCTGCCCCCTCCGCCTATGGATCAAACAGGGTCACTCCCATTACAAAAGCCGTAATTGTGGTTTGTAATTTTATGTCATTCTAACCAAATCAGATCATTGAATATTACCCTTAATCTATGTGGTTTACAACCATTTAGTCGGTGGTACCGTAAAAGATCTAGAGCTCTACAAAAAATTTTAATCCAACTCAAAAGGATTTTGTGTCCCACATATTGATTGTAATTGTCTTGTTTCATTGCAAATCTCATACCTCGTTTCACGCAGTCCAATTTTATTGTGGACTTCCAGACACAAATGATGTTTTCTTTTTTTTCAGGGGCCTATAGTAATATACTTTGACCATGTTTTAACCAAACAGTACATTCAACAGAAAACTCTGCTTTAAAGATACATGGCAAGAGCTATAAAAAAAAACCCATAGAAAACAACACCAACAACATTTGTATAGGATACAGCAATGTTGAGTCTTAGAAACGCTTGTTTGGTTCTTATTTAAATCTTCAGTGTAATCACAGTTACCTAATTAATTATTTACTTTCTTGTTAGTATTTTCGAAGTGGTTTCCGTTACACTTAAAGATTACTTTCGTTGTGCTTTGGACCACTAAAAGTTTAGTCCATGGAAGACTCTTTGCTATTTGCAACCAGTTAAAGCTAATATAGGTTACAAATCTACTACAGTATCACAATTACATCTGACGTCAGTCATAGAGCAAATGCTAAATTTGGTAATAATTCGGAGGTAGTTGTGAACCTTACCATGAAGCTTAATGGCTGCATTCAACTTATTTCTAGCGAACAGTCAGGGTCTTCAATTATTCCATTTACGTAAGAGCCATTCTGCGTTATGACTTGTTTTCCTATAATGGTAATAACTGGTATTTTTTTATTGGGGGGGGGGCAGAATTCAGAATTCATGATTATATTACAGGTTGCTTTTCTAGGAAATTCAGGGGCCTGCTCACTTGTGACGTAAATTTGAGCTGGCTAAGACTTTATTGGACCATTAAGCTGCATGCCAATAGTTAAATGCATTAGCTGCATGCCAATAGTCATATATGTATTAGCTGCATGCCAATAGTCGAATGTATTAGTTGCATGCCAATAGTTACATGTATTAGCTGCATGCCAAATAGCTGCATGCCAATAGTTAAATGCATTAGCTACATGCCAATAGTTACATGTATTAGCTGCATGCCAAATAGCTGCATGCCAATAGTCAAATGTATTAGCTGCATGCCAATAGTTAAATGTATTAGCTGCATGCCAATAGTCGAATGTATCAGCTGCATGCCATTAGTAAAATGCATAAGCTGCATGCCAATAGTCGAATGTATTAGCTGCATGCCAATAGTCAAAATAGCTGCATGCCAATAGTTAAATGTATTAGCTGCATGCCAATAGTCAAATGTATTAGCTGCATGCCAATAGTTGAATGTAACCAACGATGGTAGTTATATTTTATCAACATTGTTTTTCAATCTATTCCTTTGCTTTATGTTTTGTTTATATGTTCTTCATGTCAGACAAGCCCTATAAGTTCAAAATGCCCACATGCACCTCTGGCACAGCATCATGAAAAGATAAAAAAGAAGAAAGCTGCAGTCTAAATGATGCTGGGAATTGATAGAGCCAAATTCTAGTCTAGCATTTACTTTTCAGTATCTCTACAAGTATTCTAACCTTTGTTTACCTATATGGATGAATCTTAGCCTAGATTCCTTTACCTGACCTATACAGTACATGCTATTATTTTAGCTAATTAATATCCCATCTTTACCCATTTGACACTGAAGCTATGTGTTTATACTTGACAAGTACCCTACACTTTGCTCTGTATGGCTACTATGGAATACCATGTACCTTCTTTATCTAATATCCCAGATGTCTTTACACATTTGACACTGAAACTATGTGTGTATACTCGACTACACTAAGCTCTGTATGGCGACCATGGAACACCATACCTTCTTTATCTAATATCCCAGATGTCTTTACCCTTTGACACTGAATCTATGTGTGTATACTTGACTACACTAAGTTCTGTATGGCGACCATGGAATACCATACCTTCTTTATCTAATATCCCAGATGTCTTTACACATTTGACACTGAAACTATGTGTGTATACTTGACACTACCCTACAATATGCTCTGTATGGCTATCATGGTACATCATACCTTCCTTCCAGTCATCCTATCCACAAATTCCTTGCTCCTTTAGCCAGGGTCCATGGTAAGAATGAAAAACATGACCTGATAGTTAATGTTGTATTTACTTCACTCTTTACTATCCTGTTTTCATCCTGACAACTGCACTCTTGCTCCACCATGCCCAGAGCACTAGCAGTTTACCCTGTAGTCTCCCTGTGACCGGCCCATACTGGTCTAACGCCCTTATCCTCATTCTACCACCTAACCTGTTTAAAGCTCTTTTTAACTTGAAGAGCTGGGACATTCTTCTGCTAAAATCCTACCTAACTACCTTGGATAAAACATCAGGACACTTTTCAATGGATCTCCACCACCTGTTGTGCCAAATGCACCTCACTAGTTACATGTATGAAGATTGGAATAGACTCCTTCTCATTGAAGGAGATTTATCTTGGATCCTTATAGTGCCTTTGGTGTCCCCATTTGTTGGGCCCATGGTTTTTGTGTTTATTTGGGCAGTCTTGTGAAATTGCATCTGGGCCCATGAATCCCTCTAAGCTGCTCTAACCCCTAACAACCATTCCTGTGCCATACACTTGTCTGCTGTGAGCATATTTAGCATCAATGGTTCAATAGATAAGAGAACATATAAACTGGTATAGAGAGACAAAGGTGCTAAGCAGGTTCATGAGTTGCATGGACTAAACAACGGGAGTGAAATAAGGGATGGGGATAGGGGTTGGGAAGGGAGATGGGCAGGTAGGGGTAAGTGCATTTGAGGTGCATAGTTGTTGACCAGTTGCTACTGTATAGGCTATCATATACTATGGAACCTTTTTAAATGATCTACATATACATTTTTTAATTGTTTTGTACCTTTTGTGTCTCTCTGACCAATGCATCAGTATATTGAACACATAAGTTATTGGATACCTTAGTCCAACTAAGGAAACACACAGTACATGTTAAGTTTCAGTCATTTTTGGCTGTTACTATCAAGTTATTAAACTGTACAGGCAGGCATATATGCTGGACTGTATTACAACTCTTTTAACAAACCATATTTTCATGAAATTTAGCATTTTTGGGGGGAATTTGTAAACCCTTGAAGTGTAATCCTGATTCCATCCTCTCTGATTGGGGGAATCCCAGCAAATTGCACCATTTTGTGTAAGACTATAGGCTTATTACCATCAAGAGATCACATTCTTAAATCCTGGTTGAGCCAAAGTTGCCTAGCTCTTTGCCTAGATCTTTGTTTAATACTGCCCATTTTCTGTTGTTGATTTCCCTTGTATGGATGTATGCGTGTATTCCTGTATGCACGTACAGTATTTGTGTACATACATTTACATGTACCTCTTGATATACAGGTGAGAGGAACTTTGGGTAGGGAAAAGTTGTCTTCAAAACAGTTTAAAAGATCAATGAGGAATCAACTGTGTAATATATACAACTGGTACATCCCGGTTTGTCTACATACTTTTCCTTTTGAAGAAAAGACAAATTGTCTATCTACCATTAACATGATTTGTCAGCTAGCCTAGCTAAGTTTGAACCACTTAAGATAAGTCTGTTAATGACTGAGCACGACTACTGAATTTTGATCGCCGGCATCTCTCTGTTTTTTTTTGGGTATTTCTCACAACACCAGGCAACAGATCGGAGTTAGAAGGCATCGATAATTAACGATTAATTTGCATACATTCAATTTTTAGGAGCATTCAAGTGTAAAAGGTAACTGTGTTTGTGATCCTTGTTTTTTTTTTTTTTTCTCCGTCTTCTCCTGGTTTCATCCAGGGACTCTTTCTTACCCTGCATTAGTCCTATCTTGCTGTAAATGTCAAAGGATCTCCTACAACTTGCAGACACCTTTTGACTGAAATTTCAAAGTTCAACAAGCTCATTGGGAGTTAAAGGGACACATCAAGTTTACATAAGGTTCAAAGAGAGACAGGAAATCCTAGTTAAAGCTCTTATATACCTGTATTAAACAAAGCTAACCGACAGTCGTGGACAGTCGAGTCCTCCACAGGTGGTTTGTAAACTAACAGCCATCTTCTTATCAGAAGTACTTCTCTCTCTCTATATATATGTATGTATACATGAAGGTTGTAGAGCAGTAAGAAATTGTAGTAGATGTTGGAACAAGCACCATTCAGGCATTTTAAGATTGTACGGACCAGTTCAGCTATGATCGGTATATATCCGTTTTATACAGCTAGGGTAAACAACACACAGGGTCAAGATTGCTACACTCCATATAATAAATTATTCACTGGGAGAAGATATCCGGGATGACATGCCTTACCTCTGTTAGATGAGAATAGCATTTTTTTTTTTTTTTTTTCTATGTCAAGATTTTTGATGAACCCCTTTAAGGAAAGGGATTGAGCCAATTCATTTGTAGCTGTTTCAACAGCTTGGGAAGTTAATTTATAGGAGTCATTTTTGCCCCCCAATGTTTTTTTGTTTTTTGTTTTGTTTTTTCTTTCTTTCTTTCAACTTCCTACCATCATGGCATCTGAACAGCTTTTTACAGGGCTCGGGTTCTCTCGGTAAGATAAGCACACCGTGCCAAAGATTTTTAAATATTCATAAGCTGTTATCATCAGACAGATCGTAATGGTTGCAAGTATACCATTGGCAAGATGCTTTAATTGCTTGCCATAGCTTTTGACCTTTACAGGGTTTTTTTTTTCTTTCTCCATTTTTCCTTTTTGGGCAGCAAAGGTTACCTTTCAAAATTAACTTCAGTTTCTGATATGTTCATAGTCGGAAATTGACTTAAAAGCAACCAAAAGCCCTGGGAAAACGTGTCACTTGTTGAGATAAAAAAAAAAAAAGTAAATAAAAAATAAGAAAGCAAGAAAAACAACACTTGTGAATGCATAGAGCCTGTTTTGCTCTCTATTTCTTAATTCCAAGCACCCCTATCGTTTATTATTGGCGTGTGGTTCTTTGTTTTGTCGTGTGGTTTGAAATAACCATCTTCTTTGGTATATATATAGGAGTACAAAATGAAACATCTGGGACGACAGCTGATTCTTCCAAGGAAATGGTGCACTTTTTTATTTACTGTTACATAGCGTTTTAGAGCACTTTTGTGGATTTTACGCTTTATAAAATAAATTATTATTATTATTATTATTACTTAGTACTACAAGCATTACCAAGTTTCCAAACGAAGGGTAATATTTTAGCCCTGTCTTAGGTCTCTGAATAGGAATGTTGCTTGCTGAAAGGTCACAAACTTAGTAATTCAATATCGAGACAATATTAGTATTTAATATGCAACAGTTATAGGCCTCAGTATAGTCATATACACTAATTGTATTAATCATATACTATGGCCTTGTATGCTGTAACAATTGAAATGTTACAAACTTGGTATTTGCACAAAGTGTGTAGAGAAAAAAAGTTACTTAAGATGACTGGGGCATTTTTTGAGCTCATAATTAAGGGCATTTTCAGGGTTTAGGTGTTAAAACAGGAAATTTTCAAACAGAATTATTGAATAGCTTTGAATCACAATGTACAGTAAGTTTGCAAAGTAGTGAAGTAACCTGATGCAGCACTGGTTCTACTATTTATCCATAACTCCTCTCCCTTACTTTCACTGAATCCAACCCCATCTGACAATTTTCCTAGCTATACACATATGTACCGAAAGTAAAATCCATTAGGTATATTTTTCTTAAAGTATCTTCACAAATATAAGCGTGCTTACAGTGAATAAACACTCAGTTCTTGAAAAAAGTGATGAAAAATAGACTCTTTCTTATAATACTTTCAACAAAAATCATTTGGCCCTTTTTGTTTTAATTTTAGGAAGATACTTAAAATGCATTGTTTGTATGAAAATAAACATGCAGGATGGAAAAATGCAGTTTATTCCTGTCAACAAAATCATATTTGCATCTCATGTGTTGTTTGATTCTACTTCTGCACCTCTAACCCACTGGTGTCCTACCACGAGAAGACTTATAGATAAAATTGTAAAGTATGAAAATGCTCATCTTAACTGTGCTGACGATAGTTTGCTTTACGCACTAATTTGTTTTCTCTTTGTAACAATCAGCACGCCAAGACACCACTTCAACTCAGTATCAAAGCCAAACATTTGTAAATTTTAAGACAACGAGGAAGATTGTAAACGAGTAATTAATATAGCTTAATTCTTTGCTTCTTTCTCTCTTTTGATTTTCCGTATCCTTAAATCCGTAATCTTAATCGTTACGAAGATCAGACAGTGAGGCAAACAAAAGCATGAGAAAGAAGTGACTGTACATAGAGGATGGAAGACTGTTATTATTTTGCTTGATATTATAAAATATATCTTAATTTAGTACATTTGTCCAAGTGAGAGTCCAATGTCTTATTGAATAAAACCAATATGAACACATTTTCAAGGAACTCCACTTTCCTCTCTCTACGCTTATATTTTTCAAAGCTATTTTTTCTTTTCTTTTTCTAATCATAAAAAGATTTTTTTTTTTTTTTTTTTGGTCTGGAGAAATGATAGCTTTACTTGAATCTTATGTTAACATATATCTCTTTCATGTTAAGATATCTCTTTTAAAAGTTACAACAAGAAGTATACAACAAAGTGAAATCTTGGCATTTACCTTTTTAATAGGAAAAATGTCAGATATCAGCTTTCTACAACATGTTCAATGTCACAAAAGAATGTGCCATGAAGTGTTTTTCACAATATTTATAAAAATTCAGTTTAAGCTGAAATATCTGCAGCTATTTTATGAAGATTCATATTATATTAAAATAATATATTTGTCACAATTTCAAGTTGTCACTTATTAAATACCTACAGTGCTGAATATCACAAGTCAACTATACAGAAAGTGTCTATGCCAAGCAGTTTTAAATGGCAGAATGTTATAAGTTTAGTACATTATTTTTTTTTTTAATAATATTAAAACAATATAGGCATCAGATCCTCTCTCTCCAAAACTGAAATAATTTTGTCATATTTGCTGAATTTATGTAATTTTTAAGTAGGTTTGTTGTGTCCTAATACTAATATTTCAACGTTTGTAAGTAGAATATTCATACAAGTACAAGCCTCCTTGAACTTAAAATCAAAGAAATTTATTAACCAACTTGGCACAATTTTATAAAATTGTAACAATTCTTTAAGAATTTGTTGGTACGTTTTGAAAGCATTTAGTGCAATAATTTCCTTCTTTAACAGAAACATGAGAATACCTGTCCAATGAAATGCAAACATTTTAGTAAGTAGTATTGGCAGAGTATTATCCGTGTCAAGTGTTTAAGAAGTTCCTATTTCCTTCTTGAAAGTGAACTTGACTTGAGTTAATTGTCTCAATTAATGTAATATTCTACTAATTTTAAATTGGTAGAGTAACTTTATAGTTTAACCATTTTAGAATGAATTTTAATGGGCAATTCAAATAAAGTGAAATTCATTAGACAATGCTCCTGTAAAGTGCAGTTGTAAAGCATTTCACTTTATTGACAAAACAATTTCATTTATCTAGCATTTTAGAATTTGTTTGATGCAATCCACTCGTTACATATTTCTGCCTAAAACTGGAATGTAACATAGAATTGTTGTGATAGGTTTGTAATGCATTGTCTAAATATGATTGGTAGGAAATTGATATACTTTAAGAATCATACAATGTAATCTTGTCTGGATTTAAAAAAATTCTGTATTATGCAAGTAAATCTGTAATCAAGCAAAATTGTATGATTTAATAACAAATTTAAGAGCAGAAAAGAAGGAGGGAAAAAAATTGGGAAGTTGTTCAGGGAGAGGGACAGAATTCTTACATCACTTGTAATATAGTGTTCATGTAAATAAGTTAAGATACATTTATTATTTCAGAATACTTAAAGTATAGAAATCTTTGACAATTGTTCAGAAAGAGTGATTTAATTATTACATCAATATAATAATGTGAAAAATGTTCAAATATTTTCTCGAAAAAGTGATATAGTTATAACATCAATTGACATGTACGTGTTTGTTTGAAGAGGGTTACACACATTATTCCTCGAACTTGTAAACTTTCTTCAAAGGCGAGTGATGCAGTTATGACAGCAATTGATATATGTTGTTTTCTGTGAATAGGTTTAGATCATTTACTCTATAGACTTTAGAAAAAGAAATCTTTTCAACAATTGTTGAAGAAGAATGTTGTAATTAAAACGTCACTTGAAAATAAAGTGTTTAGTTGAAGAAGTTGGACATTATTTCTTTGCATGTGAAGACTTATAATTTTAATGTTATCAAATAAACAATCTTCATGTTACTTGTCTTCCCTTCCAAACATACAAAGACAGATAGAGAGATTATTCAACAGTAAAGCATTATATTCCGACTATTAGTTAAACATTCACATAGAGTGCAGAATTACATACTTTATCAGTGTCTCATTGATGTATGCAAATCTCTCTACATAATTTTCATATTATTTTAGTAAGGAATTTACATATTTTTTCCTTTCAATGAAAGGAGGAAATCAATATGGATGGAAAAAATGAAATCAAAACTATATACATCACAGGAATGTATCAAAATATCACGACCTGAAGAAGAGTTTCTTGGAGTTTGTGGACTTTTGAAAGAAATTAGAAAGAAAGTTCCATTCTGCTTTGTTTCATAACAACTTATTGGTTTATAACATTTTATAGCCACGCATACCAATATACAGTTCTTAGTGTGTAATTGGTATGTATTATATAACGTAAGAGATGACATCCCTTTATGTCTTCACATTCATAATACCTCTTTCTTTTCAGAATATTGTCAATATTTTACTTTTGTTCTGTTATTAGCTATAGAGATCAATAATAGAAGGGAAGGGACCTTAGAATCATTGTATTATGAGTCAGTTTTGTTTTGTTTGTAAGTTATGTAATTTTTGCATTTTAGTTATCATTTTCTTTATATCCCTAATTGTGTAGATGACTGAGGACAAAATATTATATATAAAAGATGTATTTTTAGTTTGTATATCCCATGGGTTCAGACATTGGTAATGATTTCAACATAAAAGAGCTGATATTTCAAGTAAATTTTAATTAATTCTTAATGAATAATTAAGTATTAGTATACTGTATCTACCAATAATTACAAAACAAATGACTATGAAGAAAATTTAAGTTTGTAGATGTATTTATGTACAGAATAGTATAGTGTGTTATAGAAAACAGAATATAGGATAGGATATGTAGATGTATTCATGTACAGAATAGTATAGTGTATTATAGAAGACAGAACATAGGATAGGACATGTAGATGTATTCATGTACAAATTAGTATAGTGTGTTATAGAAGACAGAAAATAGGATAGGACATGTAGATGTATTACATAATAGTATAGTGTATTATAGAAGACAGAACATAGGATAGAATATGTAAATGTATTCATGTACAGAATAGTATAGTGTATTATAGAAGACAGAACATAGGATAGGACATGTAGATGTATTCATGTACAGAATATTATAGTGTATAATAGAAGACAGAACATAGGATAGAAAAGGTAGATCTATTCATGTAAAGATAGTGTATTATAGAATCTGTATGAACAAAGCAGTGTATTGTGTATAGTATAAAGTACTTCATACTGAAGGGAATATTAGTGTATAATCTTGGCTAGTCTTGTCTAATCTATGTAAAGTAATATGTTGTTATATATTGTTTACATAGTGTTATACGGGAGATGTACATCTTATAGTGTAAAAAGATGGTTAAATGTAAGCAAATCTAGTGCAGATGTGATGAAAAACTGTAGGCAGGTACACAAGTTATTTTGATGATACCTCAGATGGTGTATACTGCACTATCTGCTGATGACTGATATTCGTGTCAATGTATGTTGTGTAACATTGTACTGATATAAACACTGTATTATATGTAATGTTAAGGTGAAAATAGTGTTTTAAGGTAGCATATATGTGGTAGTATCTGCACATTTACCATATTGTTTAGTGTGTAGTATATGTGAAAGTATTGTATGTTTACGGTAATAAAGGTGGTACATATAGAGAATGTCATACTGTAATGTATACTGTGTAATGGTGTATGTTTGTACATACACCATTACACAGTATACATTACATTATAACATTCTCTATATGTACCACCTTTATTACAGTAAACATACAATACTTTCACATATACTACACACTAAACAATATGGTAAATGTGCAGATACTACCACATATATGCTACCTTAGAACAAATATGTACTACTGTAATATATTCATAATATGGCACCTACACATTCTTTTATATTTAGTTCTAAATTATGTTATAAATGAGGTTTACAATGTTTAATTTCTCTAATGTCTCTAAATATTCATCTCTTGAAGATGATCATTACTTTTGTCAAAGGCACTAAATTTGTTGAACTTTAGCAAAACAATTAAGTGTTACTTCTTTATGTATAGTTAATATAACAATTGCAACCATTATTTTCAATTCCCTCTAACCCCCCACTCCAAGAACACAAAACAATAAAAGAAAACTTTTATTTTGACCCTAAGGAAGCCTAAACCAGATAGCAAAGAGAAAACCAGTCACCACAATAGCTTTTCTTTTTCATTAAATTTTTGCAAATGAAATATTAATTTCTTTGAAAACAAGAAAGGCTGTTCATCGTCTTCAGGAAACTTTATAGTGTAATAGATATATCTGTTATTTGTTACTATTTGATTATTGTATTTTATATTTGAGTTCTCCGAATTATCCCGATACGCCCACATTTAGTATTCCAGGATAATTTCCAACTTTTCTCATAATTAGGTTGACCTGTTAAAGCATTTTCATTTACTGTTATTGTTCAACTTTTACTGAGAAAAATGACATTGTTAAGACTTTATGTATATTAAATTTGACTTTCCCAGTTTTTTTTTTAGTGGAACCCAAAAGACATTGGTAAAATGATATTGACAATAAAAAACAGGGAAAAAAAGAACCTAAGCCAGTAGATAGGAGAAATGTTTTGTTTTCCTTTGTTCTATTCATGGATATATATGTGATTCAATTCTGAATTTCTTTGTAAACAAAACAGAGTGGTTCTGTTCCTCTTATGTAGTAACGTTTAAACTGTAATAGAAATATAATATCTTTCATTTCTTACTATAGTTGAGTTGAATTTTGATATGTGAGTTCTCTGAATTAATCCTGATCCGCTCGCGCACAGTTAAGTTTCCAGGATAATTTTCACCTTTTCTCATTACCGAGTTTACCAAGTTTATCATTCCATTTACTGTAATTAATTAATTTTACTGAGAAAAATGACATTAATTAGACTTTACTTAGATATTAAATATTAATGTTAAAACCATTTTAGTGGAACCCATTGGAGAGTGGTAAAATGATTTGACATTAAAAAATACAAATGACCGAAACCAGAAGATAGGAGAAAAACAGTCACTGGAACACCTTTTTTTGGGTGGAATTTTCTTTGATTCAATTTCTTCCTTGATATATATAATTCAATTCTGAATTTCTTTGTAAACATGAAATACTGGTTCTGTTCTTCTGCAGTAAACTTTTAAGCTGTAATAGTAATACTATATCTTTCATATCTTACTATAGTTGAGTATTTTTTTGAGTTCTCCGAATTAATCCCGATTCGTTCGCCCACAGTTAGGATTCCAGGATAATTGTTACCCTAACCTGTCTTGTAATCGGGTTTACCAATCAAAGGATTTTAATATTACTGTAAATATTCAACTTTTACAGAGAAACAAACAAGAAATTCTACTTTTCATCATCTTCTTCTTCTGAGGTAACCTTTTTATTCTATAACAGTGTTATTATATCTGCAATTTCTTACTCAAGTCGAGCATTGATTTTTTGTATCGCAGTTCTCGGAATTATCTTGGTTCACCTACAGTCATTATGCCAAGATTTAAACTTTGACCTTTCCTCATAACCATTTTACCAGATATTTTGGCATTTTAATTTACTGTAATTATGATAATTTTTAAAGGGAAAAAATTACATTGTTAAGTACTCTATGTATATTGAAGAGGACACAAAACCCTATCTTAACCAAATATATGGTAGAGATCATTGTGAAGAAGAATTTCTCCCAAACACCTAAGAAGAATTTTGTTTCGTTTGGCAGATATTCTAGTTTTAAAAGTCATATCTGGTTCTCTGTCATTGTCTTAACATGTAATTTGCATAATGCTACTAGGATATGAAACCTACTTTTGTTTTTGCTTTTGTTTTGTATTTTCGAGGTGAAAAAGATAAAGGTTAGGACCCTGAAATACAGGCCATTATTAGGTCATGTAATCAACTTCAATACTTAAGATTCAGCATTTGTAGATTTCTCCATTCTAGGAAATAAAACATTGGGTAGAAAATAAAGAAAAACATCATAAAAACATGTAAGCACATGGTAGCTTGATCAGACGCCATCTTTATATTTGATCATGTCTTCAGCCTTACATGTTAAGAAATCATTAGTGATGTACAGTATGGGTTGGTGTGTCTCCTTATTATATTAAAGTAAAAGTATTTTTAATGGAACCCAAAAAGCACTTTTAAATTATATTAAAATTATAAAGATCTTTGAAGACCAGAATACAAGAAAACCTGCCAAGCATTAACGGCTGTTACTCTTTCATTCAATTTCTCCATCCACTGTTTTAATAATTTAGTAATTTAATTACCAGTAGAGTAATACTAGAATTATAACTAGTAGTAGAATGTTTGAGAATTATATGTGAGTGAACTCTGAACTATCCTGGTTCACCCACGGTTAAGATTCCAGGATAACTCTCATAACTCTCAGGTTTACAAGTTTAAGCATGTTAAGTTTCAGTAATTTTTCAATATTTAATGGAAGTTTATGATTCCAGGTTATCACATTCAATCACACTTTTTTGTGTATGAAGAACATGCTGGAAGCCAAAGCAAATAAGTTTCCTATGGCAGATAAAAAACAAGGAAGGGGGGGCGGAAAACTGGGGGGTGGAAAACTGGGGAGGGGGCGGAAAACTGCGATAATAGAGATATAGAACAAGAGATTGCAATGACAGTCTGGGATGGAGGATGGTTATGTTATAATCTTCATGTGATTATTCACTTCTAAGTTAAAAGTCAGCACACTGAAGGTTGGTTTCGCCCAAATCTCTCCCCACTCCATCCCAACCTCCCACTCCACCCAAAACCCCCACTCCACCCCAACCCCAAATGCTAAAATGTCTTCCATTGTCCTTACATGTCAAAACACAATCAGAAACCATGGTGTCGCACAATATTGTTTATATATATTTAATAAGGGACACCAAACTTGAAGAATAATGTTTCAAAACATAATTAGATGACTTTGCAATCTTCCAATTCTTCAAACACCCTGATCCCTCTTTTTGTTTATCAATATCATTATCACTCGTGTCTCTCTGTATCTTTAAGTAGGGATAATTACTTGAAACTGATTGTACTATTTTTAAATTTCATACCCACCGTTAGGCCATCCCAAGGCTCGTTAATGACTTCTGCAAATTATATTTTTCTTCAGCTTCTTTCTCCGACACTAAATGTTGTGGTACTCAAATGTTTTGGACATACTGACTATTGGACAACAGTGTATTGTGCACTGTTTATCTCATAAGGAGGAGTACTGATAATACAACAAAATAGTTAGGGAAGTAATTGGGTGTGTGCATTAGGTGTTTGCATAATTAGGGGAGTAATTAGATGTATGCATGATAAATATTTTCTTATCTTAAATCTCATTCTTAAATTAAAAAATCTGAAATATAATAATT
>KN884364.1:75692-90423 GCA_000934455.1 Apostichopus parvimensis
ATTATAACCCACACATTATGCTATGTACTGTACATCCCACCTTCATTATAACCCACAAATACCTACTATGTACTGTACGCATAACCTTCATTATAACCCACACATTAATACATACTATGTACTGTACAACCCACCTATATGACTTGCATGCTTCTAATAGGTCATGCATACTGACTAAGCCATGTATATTAGCTAACTGGCCCTCACTATGACTACCAGCCCTCACTATAACTTCCTGCCTTCACTATAACTACTGACCCTCAATTTATCTACCGGACCTCACTATGACTACCGGACCTCACTATTACTACCGGCCCTCACTATGACTACCGGCCCTCACTATGACTACCGGCCCTCACTATAACTAACAAAGCCTTTTGTGGTACACAACCATTGCCACTCACTGAACAGTTTCAAGAAACAGCTAAAAACCTTTCTCTTTCAAGGCACTTTTGAAGTCTTCCACGATATCAGTGCTTTAAAAATACTGTTTGATGATGAACCAATGGATAGCTCAATCTAATTGTATAATGTTTTACTATTGGATTCACAGTTAGGATATATGCCTAATTGACTTTAATTCCAGTTGCAGTTTTGGTGAACCAGATTGATGTTTTCAGGACCATGATGTTGGTTTCAATGGGTGAATATACTGCAAGTAGATTTATTGAGATGAGTTCTAAGCAGATTACATCTTAAAGGGGAATAAAAGAGAATGTACTAAATGTATATATTTATATATATTTATATATATTTATATATATATATTTATATACGAATAATTCACAACATACTATCTCATGTTAAACTTTTTCATTCATGAATGAAACACATGGATTATGATTAATTGCAATATTCAGTTCTTATCAATAACTCATAGAACCGGCTTCTATGGTTTCAATCTTTAAATCTGTCTGGCTAACTGTAGATTAAATTGAAAACTAGAGGTCACAAGGTACGATCCGAGCTGATCTGGTGATCTGAACATATTATCACTCTTTGGGCATTTGCTTTAATAATCTTTTAGGCAGACTGTGGGTGCAAAATTTGCCCTAAAATACTGGAAAATGATAGAATTATGCATTAAATTATTGAAAGTGAGATGGAATCATTTGTAAAATTTGGTTTGTAAATCGACACCTGCAGCTTATGGATCTATAGGTCACTACATGTGTAAACTCCTACATGTTAATTCCCTGCAAAATGCTACCTAAAATTTGTTCAGATTTATCTAATTCCAATCTTTAAGTTGAAGGAAAAAACAGCCACCTTTTGCAAAGGTATATCTAATCTCTTCTTCTGATGACGTCTATTCCTTGGAAATGGGTGGGCGTCATTTGATGATTAAACACAGAGTTCACAAAAAGTTTGATTATGAATTGCTGTGATAACATACATAATCTTTTTGTCTATGTGAGAATGAAACTGTGTCATAGACTGTATCATCTCTATATGGATGCATGCTCTGACATTTTCCTTATTATTATATTTATGTTTAAATTGTGTCAGTCTAATTGTCATGGGTAATTAAATTTTTCACCATCCAAGTTAAAAAGTTGCTAAAAAGCCATCTACAGTACAATGGTTTCCAACAATTGTAATTCGTGGAAATGGAAAAGGCCAAACAGATTAACAGCAACTAATCATTGGCGTCTAATTAGCTAAATTTTGAACTTTATGGGAGTGGGGGGGGGGGAGTAGGCTTTGTGAAATTGAAAATGTTGCATCATACTTTTCTTGAATCAACATAGAAGATGACTTATAAAGAGGCATGCAGCATCATGTGTAACGTCCGGAACAAAAACTATGTTCATGTTTATTCATACATATTTATATGAACATTCACTATTATACATGCAAATTTTGTTGGCCTTTTTCCAAGTCTGGAGGTTACTGGCCAGATTCCTTTATAGGCATCATAGCCGAAAAAGTCTGACCCAGAAGGAAGGAGTTATAGCTCTAAAAAAAACCGTAACACATTAAAATTAGTTCTGTGGAGCAGAAATTATTGTGGATTCGAATTCGATTAACTCGTTTGATATCTCGCTAATATAAGAGCAGGAAACAGGGATTTTCGAGATCTAGTCGGGATTGTGATGCATCGTTGGGTGGAATTATTACATGTTGTGGACAGTGTTAAGCAAGAAAAGCCTGGAATTGTCATTTTGTCTCATCGCATGGAAACCATGGAAGGTTCAATCGAAAGGATCCAGTCCAGGAGTAAATTTAGTTTTGAGTGAAGCAAAAGAACATAATTTTTTTTTTTGGGGGGGAGGGGGGAATTATATTCTATAAATTCTATTGTTACCACCTGTAAGGGCTGTGTGAGGTACCTTGCTTTGTATTCTCGACCAACAAACATTTCATTCACAATCAGCAAATTTGCCCTTCAACATGTGCAGAGCTTCATTCAGTCACTACAGTACTATCTTATAACTTCTCTTGTTTCCCTGGGAGTTGTAGTGCATCCAGCTTATCGACTATTTTACGTGTAATATTCATACAAATATTACCCATCTAGTTGGTATTTTCAAACACCCCCCAAAAAAACTTACTTCCATTGAAGAAACATTGCTAACTTTATTGATATATACAGAGAGAGAGATAGAGAGAGAGTGTGCTATTTGCCAGAACAGACATGTAAGCTGCTATAACCGTACCCGATTTCTAATGACATCACTGTTGTGTAAACTGACATAAGCCTTCTCGTAATGCCCCGTCCACTTTACCAAGAGCGTAACGAGCTGCACTGACGAAGAGGGAGGGACGTGGCATGCAAAATTGATAGCGTCCCTGTCGACCATCTCATCTCTTGATGGAAGCTGCCTGAGCAATCGATACCCACACACGACTGATTCATCCACGTCAGTGGCCCTGTGACCGAAGCAGGCCATTACGTCACTGTTTCACAGGCTTGCCGCAAGCCTACAATAGCAGCACTTAAGAAGCTGACGTCGCACAAACCACAGCAGTAAGGCCTGTCAATCCCTCGGAGGCAAAAAAAAGAAAAAAGGAAAACCGATGGAAAATTATTATCAGGATCATAGATGTAGCTGACACTTTTACTTAATGTGATTTGGTTTTCTTTCGGTTTTTTTTGCATTCTCCATATTTGGTCTGTTTGTGTGTGTGTGCATGCGTGCGTGCGTCTGTGCATCTGTGTAAGTTATGAGCTGTTGAATTATGTTAAGTGACTTTTGAAGGTTTCTGGAATTTTTAATATTTTTTGTTATGTACATTTTTATGTCACTGCATAGAAGATCTGTGTGTGTGTGAAATGTCTAAGTAGTAGCTACTGAATGTTACCGTGTGAATTTACTCCAAATATCCGTACGTGAGCTTTTGATGTCGGTAAACATTACTGTAAGCTCGACCATTCTTGGCTATAAGATAACAGGTACTGTAACTTGTGTCCGACTTAAAATGAGTAATTTTCTTTTTCTTTTTTTTGGGAGGGGGAGGGGGGGAGAACTTGTACCCCAATTGAAAAGGAAGATGACGATGTGGTCAAATGACAATGTTTGTTCTCTTCATTTTAAAACTCAGGCACATGTTAATATCTATTTAGATATCATATGTTTAATTCAACCACGGCTTAATTTGTCAAATTAGCCTATTAGCAAAGTTTCACAAGTGTAATTTACAAAGTTCCTGCCAAATCTCTGAGTGGCGTTGAGTAATACATTGAAGCAGAAGCATAAATGACATTATTACGATAGGCTCAGATACGTTCAATAGAAACATATGTCAGAGAAAAGTTTCTTCTCGGATTCATTTTTTCTTGTGAGAGATTCTATTCATTTGTGTCATTCATATTGGACTTCCAGTTTTGTCGAGGAGAAATTTAAATAAATTTAAATTTAGTTGATACTCCATTATGTGATAAATAAGTTGAAATTTGTCATTTATAATAATGTTACATTCAAAGTTTAAGAACATTTTTCTTGTTAGTTTCACTACATAACAGAACTGTCTTTAATAATTGACATATTTGCATTTGTATAGAATCATGAAACTATATGAATTGTATAGTTGAAAGGTGAATCACATAGCAAAACCAATGAACATCACCATAACAAAACTATTTGATGTCATCTGTGCAACATTTCATTATGAATTATGCTGATTGCTAATTGTTACAAACATCATTCTAAGAACCATAATCAAATGGTAATGAAATCCAGACAATGTTCAGTCAAATATATGAATGTTTCTGAAGCATTTGTTCCTTGCCACCACCATATAAATGTGTGGCTAGCTGGTTATCGTAGCCTATAATCTCTTGATAGTAACCAACATTAATATATCTCATATCTTACAATTGCAAATTAGGTTAGGCCTCTGTCTTCTACTGCAGGAGTGTGATATGGGCACTGGTAGTACTTTGGAGCCTTTTGAATCCAAAAGTTGGCAGTGTTTGCAATCTGGCTTCTTCTGCCAAACATACATGTTAACACAAAATGCATTATATGAATAGCTGCTTCTCATCATTTCAACATAGTTACATCAGATATTGATCAAGTATGTTTGCTAGCTCTTACAACAGATACCAAACTATTACCTGCCCCTATCACACTTCTCCAGTTGATGAACACCGGCCTAACCTAATTTGCATATAACACAGATCTTTTACAGTGAAACTGACAAGAAAACTTGTCTATGGACTTTTCATGTTATAATTATAAAATGACAAATTTTTCTACCAAATACTGCCTATTAGAGTAAATGAATTTAATGTTTTAATTTGAAATCTCCTAGACAAACAGAAGTCCAACGTGAGAGGAAAAAAATGGATAAAATCACAAAAAAGTGTTGTAACTTGCTTAACACTGGTACAACCAAATGTACCTTCACTACGGACAATTTAGATTTCACTCATCGTGTCTAGTTAGTAAGTTTAGCCAGAAACAGGTCATGTACATTCTACCCCGATTCCTAACGATTTGGATAAACACTATAAGCTACAGTATTATCCTCATCAACAACTGACCAACAATTCACCTGCATGACTTTTATAGACCTTATAGAGTTGCCTGATCAGGGACAGTTTGCTGACCATGTCCTGAAACACTGCCTCAAGGATGTGGTTGGATATTCCCTCTTCATGATGACTAAACTTGTACTCTAATTTAAGAGAGTTTAAGTCTTCGTCCAACTTACAATTGTTTTTTTTCTCTCTTATATATCATTCAAATATGTTGTACGACTAATTTCCTGTTATTACTGTTATATATTCCGAATGCCAATTATGTAAATTATGACATTCCTGACCTATGGCTATTTTTTGGTTGAGTATATGCTGAATATTTTCACCTCAGTTAAAATAAAAAATATCACTTACTTACTCATTATATAGCTGGGCTCTTGAATGTTGCAAGTTTATTTTTACTATTTGATTGCAACTACTTGCTACTCCAGCTAGATGGAGAAAACAAAACTTCAACGACACTCCATCGTCCCTTTGTTTGGAAATAAGAACGGACCCTTGTAACCCCCCCAGGTTCCCCTCCCCATGTCCACCCATTTTGGTGAACCCTATTTATCACCCCTCGGTTACCCCTGCCTCCTCTCCTTTTGGTCCGAAGCATTTTCTCCCATTGCAGCAAAAGGACATTTTTAAAGAGATGTTTGATTTAGCCAGGGTAGGGATTGAACATATGGTTGAGCCAGCTGGGTAATGTAGCTGACATTGATCTAATACACCTCACTCATGTATTCTATCTTTTTTTTTATCTTCATTGCCTGGGTTTTCTTTCTCTCCTTTCTCGCTACTTTGTGACCTTTTCCAAGTTAGAGATAGTTTCTGTTTTACTTTGATAGACGATCTTAATAATTCACGTAATTGGCTTTGAAATTTTTATCTCAGATATGGTCGTAACACTCTAGTAGAGGTTTTTATACGTAGCCTTGTCACGTTTTTTGCTCGGTGTCGTGGGCGTGAGTCTTTTGCGTGGGCGAGATACCTGGATACTATTGTCCCCGCACTGAGCCTATCAGAACACGTCGGACAGCTCTATAGTCCCCTCACTGAGCCTATCAGAACACGTCGGACAGCTATACGGTCCTTAAATAACCTCAACTTACCATTTTCTGTCACATGCAACATGTCCATGCCTAATACACAAAGTAACCCTGTTATTTTTTTTTTTTTTCCTTCTTATTTTACTTTCTTTTCTCCATTTGCTTAAGCATTGCTTCATCTATTCCTTGCTACCTATAAGCTTCTGCATAATTTGTCATAAGAACGAAACGAACAAAAAAATAAAAGAGAGAGAAAAAAAAAAAAAAAAAAAAACGAGCCAAGAGATAGATTGGTCTCCATGAGGAATAATTCATACAACCCATTGACGTGCGTAGACGGTTGCCAGGCGACAGTTTAGGCTATGAAGGGTGACGTCATGAGCCTGGTTGGTTTTGTCACCAGAGTATCTTCGGCCGCTAGTCAATTCAAAGCAAGCACATTCCAGGTTATTTCTTAGCATGTAGAAAATTTGTTCAAATCCAGGAAAAGTGATATGTGCAATTTGAAATTGACTTAAAGGGAAAAAAAATTGCTGTGTGGCCTGATGAAGAAAAGAAAAAATGCAAGCAAAAGAACAAAACAGAAACAAGATGGGAATGATGTCCGTCACATTATGTGCGGATGATTGCTAGGAATTGGGTGTGTCTCGTAGCGGTTTTTTATACTTAACTTACAGTCCAAGCTGGTATTTATAGTAAGGCTTTGACGTAGTTTCTCATGTAGGTATTTCTTGGTATCGGTCAATTCTACCAGTTTATATATGACATAATTGTGATATTTTGAAATCTCCAATCAAATTTATTTTATTGTGGGATGAAAGCAGAAAAAAAAATGAAGTTTATACCTTTGTTAGAGGGAGGCGAATTATGAGAGCAAGGTATTAATATGAAGTATAGTCACGAAAGCAATGGGAAGTGACATTAATGTTGTTTGACTCTCCGATTGACAAATTCTAACGAGACTGGCGGATTAATTGTCCATTGCAAACTGAAAGTTAAAACAAATACCTGTTTGAAGGTAAACATAAACAGAATTTAAGGAAGGAAAATAAAGTGCATTAATATTGCATTATAATATTCTTCCATATGGTAAATTTAGTACCATGGGAGATACAGGTAGTATATTCCGTAGAAGTGTCAAATATTTGTGCAATCTTTAAAATAGTATGTGCCATTTATTAATTGGCATTTCTTCTTAACACAATTGCTAGAACAGTAAAGAACAATATTAGTATTTAGATAATATACTAAATACTAATACTTAGTATTAAATACTAGGACGATGCATGTCAAATGATTGCCCATTTATTGGAGCGTTTAATTTTCCTTTGTTGTTTATATGTCTTTTTTAACACATATGAGTTGCTCATTCTATAGAAAAGTAGTCCAATGCTAACTGTGACATTCTTTGCTTTTTGAGTGAGTTTTTACAAAGCTGGTTACATATTAAATCTATGATGAGATATATCTGTCGTGCTCAAAACTTCTCCTTTGCGTATACTTTATAGAAGAAGTTATTTGAAGTTACTCAGAAACTTTGTAACTGATCCACATGAGGGAGGGAGAGAGTAGGGAGGGGGACAGGAGGGAGGGGTTGGGTGGGGGGACAGGAGGGAGAAAGAGGGTGGGAAAGGGGGACAGGAGGGAGATAAAGGGTGGGGAGGGGTTGGGAAGGGAGAGAGAGGGTGGGGAGGGGGACAGGAGGGAGAGAGAGAGGGTGGGGAGGGGACAGGAGGGAGAAAGAGGGTGGGGAGGGGTTGGGGAGGGGGAGGGAACTGTCAAAACTTGGAACCTTCTTATATATTATTATTCTTAAATTGGTAGGAATAGGCTTTTTTTTTCTTTTGTCACCTGTTACTTTTAGCTATATGTTTGTAAGCTTTCATAGTCCAGTCCATCCCTCTGAAAATATGTATCATTCAACATCCAATCTGAGTTTGGTACTGCGCCAAAAAGAAAAGCTGCAGCGGCTGCAAGATCCAGCTGTAGCAAGGCTGAATCATGCAATATCCAATGATACAGGTTATGCCTGCAGACCATGCAGTGCCTGTTGCCTGAATTTGGAGCACACAAGCTAATAAGTCCTATTCGGTCTGGCAACCCCATCTAAAAATACTTTCATTAACTCTGTGTGCCACAGAAAAACATCTTTCAGAAATAATAATAATAATAATGATAATAATAATAAAATAATAATAAAAATACATGCATTTGACTGAATTATAGGCAGATATATGGCGGTATTTTTGAGACAGCTGCCATGAAGCAGACCCTTAACACATCTTGTTCCGGGACTATAATAGTTCTTTCTACCATTGTTCATGCCGGGTTGTTTAATATTAACAATCACCCAGCCCATTGATGCATATAGCCCGGATACTTCCGTAAAATAGACCCAAGCAAGCAGTCAACCATAGCAGACAATACTTCCATCTTTTTCACACAGCAGCCAAAAAGCATTATTCAGACTTTATTATTGTCGGAAGTGGTTAAAAGTTGATCACGTTTAACGTTCCCAGTGTTATGGATGCCCCGTGGGGACATGGTTTCTGTAAACAACACATGATTTGTTCAAGTTTACTGTTAAGTTTCTTATAATGGATTTATTACACCAGTAATTTTCAAATATGATCTGGTTGCTGTGCCAGTTCATTGCAAGTGGCAATGATCAACTTGTATTATTACAGGGCATGTGGTTTTGCTGGACTAAAATAGACACGAAGATAAATAAAATTCCATTCTAGAGTAGTTCAAACCTACTTGCTGGTTCACTCTTTTTGTCACATTTTTTCCTAAGTATACTTCCATAACCCCCCTCCCCCCCCCCACACACACCTCGGTAATGTCACCAGCACATTCAGGTAATCAATGATATTTCAGTGCTGTGGGATTGCAAGAAAATTCAAGACTTTGCTATGTTTGTCCCATTCAAAATCTTGTTATTCTGAGAATAACTGGTTTTTGGCCGAGGAATTTTTTAGTTTCTTCACATATTGAAAAACCTGGTTGAAGCCTTTATCGATTGTTAATATTCTCAGTACTCTTTAGAAGGATAAACTGTATATTCTTACCAATGAGCAGTATTTCTCTTGGAAGACCGGTGCAAGCAAGCCATCTTTGTTGCCTCTAGCCTACCATGGCGAGTTCACGGTTAGGTCGGCTTCATCTGACGTTATTCTGGCCCTTCCCATCTTTTCAATTTAATGCCAATTACATATTCATAACAAAGTCTCTGATATCATATATTTTTGTTTATTCCTGTTGTTGTTGTTGTCTGGTACTTGCTGACTATATGTATAGCTGCTCCTTTTATATATAATTCTCTGGATTCCTGAGTCGACAATATTTTCTTCAATATGAAATCTGCACGTTAATTGATGATAAATGTTAAAGGTGTGCGAGATATCTGTGTACAATGGCACTGTACAGTATTAAAGTTAGTTTAAATACCTCTGTTGACATTCATGGAAAACTCAAGATGATGTAATATACTTCTGAAAAATATTTAATTTTTTTAAAGCACTAAATAACTACTTGATTCAGTGAGAGAGATGAAAGCAACGTGTGTTTCAACCTTGCTTCATTTCTATATATATGCACATGCTGACTTTTATCTCTGTCCTTTCCCATTCCTCAACTCCAGTAAGTGTTTCTCATATCCCCTTGTAATGCCAAGGACTGTTGTACAGTCAAATGCTACTTGTATAGTCGACATATCTGTAATGTACTGTACCTGGTTAATTTATCTGATATTCATGATAATTGAGGTTTTTTTCCTTTCTTAGACTAAAGATAACAAGATATGGTAATTGTCAAATAAATTATAATCAAACTTTGTTTGCTTCCACGAATTTGTCCCCCAACATCCTTGTCTTTATAGGAAGGGGGTTGTGCAATCATATTTCTGTAAGGGCCAAAAGATGAACAAACAATTTGTGGAGCAAAAGGACAGATTAAGAGAACCAAAATAATCCCACTACATACCTTAACTGAGCAGAATGTGTGCAGGATGGGCAAGGTAGGGTACTTAATCAATCCTAGGGCCAAGTTAATGGACCGGTGCGGCCTGCATTCACTCGCTGGACCGAAATATCCCGAAGGCCAGAAAATGTCAGCGGTCGGTCACCATTTGAGAACTCCTGATCTGTGGTATATATTGATATGCAGTACAATTAGGCACTAAAAGAAACAATGCATAAATTGTATATTAAAGATGGTTATGTATTTCATTTTTAAATCATAAGTAGCTCAGATCCAGAGAATATAATTAGATTGCAAAAAACAATGCACTTGGCAAAAGTCATCCAACACACACACATTGTGTGTATATAGATAGCAACATGTCTTGGGTTTTGAAATGTAGCATTTAGGGAATTTGTTGAATTTTGCGTTAGTCCAATCAAAACCTATTGTATTATCTCTTTCTTTCTTTGTAATATCTGTTTATCAAACTGTTGTCAACATGCAGGGTTAGCAATTCCTGAGTTCAACCTATTTTTAGTGTAAAATTCTGTCTTTCCTATTTCTAACATCAGTATACATGTAACTCTTAACTAATATCACATAAATAATGGATATAGTACCTCCTATTGCCCAACTTAATGATGTCATAGTTGTGACGTGCCTTCACCCCCTCTTTTGAGCTAAACCCACTCTCTTCGATCACTAATCCAATGAAAATCAGTGAATGGCACAACAACAAAAAATATTTAAAAGAAAAAAAAAAATTAAAATAATAATAATAATAATTAAGGGTCTTTATCTTCCCTATTGAATCTCTCTCATTCTCTCTCATTTTTCCTTACAATATATGATATTCATAACGTCAGAGAAATCATTCCTAAATATGACAATTTCAGTGTTCTTTTAGCATTACAAAACATAGATTTTTTTTCCTTTTTTTTTTTTGGCCCAGTAATCATTGCTTTAAATCTTTACCGTCACACATGCCTCTTCCATTTCCATCACGTCGGGTGAATGACCCTGGAACCAAACTACTACTACTACTACTTCTACTACTACTATCAGCAAAAGACGTCAATTTACCGAAATAGAAAGGAATCATGGGATTAATATTTAGATAGATGATAAGTATGTACAGTTAAAAATCCAGGCATGTGGGTGGGGTAATTTATTCACACGATCCAGCAGCTGACCAGTGTGACTTCATTGACGGGAGTGGAGGAATAGGTGGGCGTGTTTTTATCCTTGTTTTTTAACCAAAATTCATTCATCACCAAGTTCCGTCGTCACAGAGTGTTTTTCTGAAGAGGTCTTTTTAGTAATTGGTTGTTTTTTTCTTTTCCCCATTTGTGTCTGTGTGTATGTGTGTAGTAGTAACAGTCGTTTTTTCGGAATAATTAATGTAAAGTTTACCACATGTTTCACATCGAGGGTGGACTATTAAACAGCTGTTCGTGTTCAGTAGCCAGAGCAGGTGTTCCATATCGGATTTGATAATAAAGCAAACATTTAAGAACCATGCTGATGATTTCAGTACAGTAAATGAAGAGTCTGGAAGAAAATCAGATGCATGAGAAACTCAACTTGTTTAGACGTAATTACCAGTAAATATCCTGCTAGCTCATAATGTACACTGGACAATGTCTTCTGATGAAAACTGTGTATCTTCGGACACTGAAATGAGATACATTAGAATAAGAAAGAAAAAAGGATAAAAGGGATGTTTTTTAATGGCTGAAATGTAGCTCGATTAAATTGCTAAATGTGAGATCATATAAACATGGGCCCTTGGCCATCATCTTTACTTTGTTGGTGGTAAATGAGACTTAGGGTGAGTGTTAGTCTAGGATTAGTTGCTGTTGGGTTTTTTCCTCTTTCTCTCGTTAATATCAACCGTTCAACCAGTTGAATGGACTCTATATCTGAATCCAGCTTTTTAACAACTACAAGACCTACTTGATGATATCATCAGGTAAACGTGTAGGTGTGACCATGGATATACTGGAAGTTTGAGATTTGCAACCGAAAATTTATGATAGGAAGGCTTCACCGTACAATGTCAATACAACCTCATTTGATCATAGATTTCTTCCATTTTGCAAGTTATAACGGGCAAAGCTCAAATAGTTTCTTTCAGTTTGATGGATGTCTGTTAGTTCGTTCTAATTAGTGAGTAGATACCTTTATTGTTTCCGGTTTTTTTTTTGTTCTTTGAAGAAAAGGCTCTCGGTAGGAATAGTAGAACATGTTAGGATCAAGAACTCTGTTTTCTTCTCCACCAACACTTTACGACAGGTCCTTAATCCAAAGGCAACCCAAACGTAGCAGAACATACCACCAACGGGCAAGGCGGAGGTTAAACTTTACGGTTGAGGGCGAATTGCAAACTGATTTTGAAATTGACAAATGTGTTGACAAATGGCCGGTTATTGATTGATACATTCGGTTGACATAAGTTTTCAATAGATCAATTCACAGCGCATACTCCCTCACCTCATATAACCTTATGCATTACCGTATTTACCTCGCTCTAGCATCTGGCAATTGTTTGTATGTGTGTGTGGCCATCTCCCTTCCATAATTGCCAGCCTTCGGTGCAAGTATCGCTCTTCTCTTTGCTCTTAATAAAGCTTCATATTTCAATCACTTCGTTTACTATTATCATTGTTTTTGTAATTCTATTTCATCTGTTCAATGTCCTGCACGATTGAACTGCTTTTTGTCGATTAAACGTTTCATTTTTCGTGATTTCGAACGTTTTTTTGAACGTTTTCGAACGTTGTCTTGAGACAATGTCTTCTCGTTTTCAGTGGTGTTATAACTGCTTGGACTCCAACAGTTGGTATCACCGTGTAGGGAAAACATAAGACAATCTTGGTGCTTGACTCTAAGAGTTAATGGTGGCTTTTTATTGGTTTATCTATTTATATTATCGATGGCAACCCTAACATATTTATTATTTGTGCCAGATAAATTGAGAACCAACAACAATGCTAAATTATAAGGTAGCAATACTTGTTATTAAAACTTTCCCATTGACTAACACACTCGGTCTTCAAACTGATATGATGATTTCAGAGGCCTTTTTAGAAGTTTCCACATAAAGTAATAAACCACCCCCTAGCTCACAGAACACATTGACCATTCTACCACCTGGAATTTTTCGGTGCCATAACCATGTCAATTTTTGGCAAATTACAGGCCAAACTTTTTATCACACAGGAGCAGACTTAATAAGAACTTTGTACAAATGCCCAGGCTACAAAAGTTGTTTGTGAAACTTTCAGATTTTGTAGGTTTAAACAGGATTGAGGACAGCATTCCAGTATTGAATCTAGGGCTTCAAAGGATGGGCATGCTATGGTGATATATTAAGCTTTCCCTTTTCTTTTGGTCAATACAATTTATGTTTGTAAAGGGAATGATACAAATAAAGCCAACTCAGATAGATATTAAAGTAAACAGTGAAGAACACATAAGCATGAACACATTATGCAAGATGTAAGTAAAGGTAATGGCCACAGAGGAAAATGTAAAAGTGACGGCAATTATAAGTTAGAAAAGGTAATGACCGAGATATCACAAGTAAACAATTCATAATTTTTCTATTTTTTATGACGTGAAATTACAGGCCCACTTACTTTTACACATTCTCTCACACAGGTTCTTTAGTGGATAAGTAGTTTGCTACAGTGTTTTGCTTAATTTTTATTTTTATTTATTTTGAAATTATCTTGATGTCATTTTGTTTATCTGCTATTAATGAAATGAGAAGATAAAGGAAATGGCTAACTGAAAAAGACATAGAGGGAGGTGAGAATTAGGAGACACAAGTGACTAAATTAGCGAATTTAACAGAAGAAGGAAGGAACCACCCCAAGTCAAGGCAGTAATTATGGGACTAATATAAGTCTTAGCAGTCGTATATATATTAAATAAACAAAAATATTGAGTATCATCAGCATAAAGCGACTAGGAAACATTGACGACTGAAATACAAGTATCATTAGTGCAATTGAGGGAGACTAATAACCTTAAGACAGTACTCTGGGAGAGTGATTATGATGTCATTAAAGTTAGCGTAACATTAAGCACTAATTCCATAAATGATCATTTGCAAAGAGGTGGAATTATTGTTTTAATAGCAGGCATTGTTGTGTCAGCAGTCAGGATTTTCTTGTAGCAGTCCCTGCCCACCCTCATCCTACCCCTTGCCATGTCTCATCTATAGTCACTTGCCCCTCCCACATCCAGTCCCATTCTCCTCCATGCAGGCCCATTCCCTCCCTCATCCAGTCCCATTCCCCTCCTCGTCTAGAGCCCTGTCCTCATCAGTTGAGTTTCTTGCCCCTCCACATCCAGTCCCATCCTCCTCCAGTCAGTCCCATCCCCTCCCACATCCAGTCCCATTCGCCTCCTCATCTAATGCCCTGTCCTCATCATTCAAGTTTCTTGCCCCTCCACATTCAGTCCCATCCTCCTCCAGGCAGTCCCATCCCCTCCCACATCCAGTCTCATTCCCCTCCCTCATCCAGCCTTGTTCCTCTTGTACATCTTGTGCCCTGTCCTCATCATTCAAGTTTCTTGCCCTCCACTGCCAGTCCTGTTCCCCTCCTATATCCAGTCCCATCCTCCTCCATGCAGTCCCATCCCCCCCCCCTCATCCAGTCCCATTCCCCTCCTCATCTAGTTCCCTGTCCTAATCATTCTAGTTTCTTGCCCCTCCACATCCAGTCCCATCCTCCTC
>KN884364.1:100739-116110 GCA_000934455.1 Apostichopus parvimensis
ATATTTAGATTTAGATACCACTCAGAGAGGAAACTAATTAAGTCTGTTGAAGCAGCCTTTTGCCTCAATTGATTATGATAAACATGTTTCATACTACACCTCATTACTAATCCATTTGAAGCAATGAAGAAAATTGTGAATGCCTCTGGATCAGTTATGAAATAACTTTTTTATATGTGGTTTAGATGCT
Organism: Apostichopus parvimensis; assembly: GCA_000934455.1. Lineage (NCBI taxonomy): Eukaryota > Metazoa > Echinodermata > Holothuroidea > Aspidochirotida > Stichopodidae > Apostichopus > Apostichopus parvimensis. The sequence continues at coordinate 100,930 of KN884364.1, forward strand.
AAGCTGCAAAAATGATTTCTGAAATTTGTGGAAATTATCAGCAGAAAATCATTTTATAAGTTTTCTCATTCAATTCTCTCTTTGATGGTATTGTAAGTTTGATCAGATTTTATTCTTAGTAAATTGATTTATTACACTCCCTAGGCTAGGTTTGGTAACTTAGGGTGGATTAGCATTCATTAGCAATTGGAGACAGCTGCTTTTATTTTAGTATCTATTCTTACTAGCCTATTCTTCAAAGTTCACCCCCACCAATGACAATTCACCACCATGATGATACCCCACCCCACCCCCATCCCCCTTTCTGTAATGTTACTGTTATTCTGTGACTGTTTTTTTGGTCCTGATTGTGATTCAATCATTTATTGGAACAACGGTTCCGGTTGGTTCCGTTGACTGCCGACAATCAAACTTGTTCGGTGACATTAGTATATATTGCTTTAAGTACTCTCATTGCATGCCTACAAAATGAGTTTTCCCAAGGCAGCTCAGCTTGCATAAACTTCCGGCAATATATAGACCACATTTAGGCAAATGAGGATAAAGATAATGAAATCTGGATTCAAACGCAAGTGAAACTTGGAGTTAATTTGATAAAAGTATGTGAATATCATCGACTGTAATTGCTTCCTCAGTCTACCAAGGAGTATCCAGCAATTAAGAAGTCTGCCAAGTTTTGACTCCACTTTTGTTGGCTATGCGATGCAACGTGTATAAAAGATAAGACCGTGTAAAACTACGGAAAGGCTAAGACAAATGCTGCCGCAGCGAGAGGCAGATTAGCCTAGCTGATAGAGCGAAGATACTAATAGATTTTATGAATAATGAGATGGAAAAGGGATGTGGTGTCAACATTATTAAAGGTACCTGCTTAAAACAGCTTGTATGCAGTTTTACAAATTATGCTTCTTTAAATTAGCGGTACAAGCTTAATAATACAGCTTATATGCAGTTTACAAAATTATAGTTCCTTAAATAAGCGTTATATTTTTCGACTTGTTCAAGTGTCACTTAGGGTGGAATTTAACTCGGTGTCCTTGTACATGGATTCATTTTCTTCACCTATGTTCTGTCGATTTTGATGATTTTTGTTGTTGAAATAAGCTTCTTTATAATTGATGCAAAACTCCCATCATAAGTAGGTCTTCCGCTGGACTATTATCAAGTTTTCGTAAACTTGCAAACAGCAAAGTAAACATGCAGTCACACTATATGCTATGAAAAGTGTCCAGGTTATGACAAGTTATCTGATTTGGTTGTAATGTAATGAAAACTGGTTGAGAAAACACTTTGGAACAAATTGCAAAATCCTCCCTCCCCCATTCCCCCCCCCCCAAATTGTACTTGCTGTAGTTGAAAAAGTTTGATTGCATTAAGTAATGCGTACCAAGCTACTCTCTGTGTTATTATCAGAAAGATATTTGACACATATGATCAAAACAATTCCAGAAGCTGTTCTAATGAAGCTAGGGTAGTGAATATGTTTGGCCAGCCTGAAGACTTAAAAGACATCTGAAATGATATCAAACTAAATTCTGACTAGATCATGGCTAACATTCCATAAATCTATTCTGTTTTTGTACGTGGCATGTACCAAGCCTTCCCCCTCTACTATGTTCCAAGCCTTCCCCTCTACTATGTTCCAAGCCTTCCACCTATACTATGTTATAAGACTTTATTGTGGATATTCTCTTAATATTGGATAATATTCTGGTTATAGTTTTTCCATACTTCTCTGTATTTTTCCGGGTATCGCTGATTGCAGGTCAGTACAGTATATATACTGCTCTGTTTCGTTACATGCAAGAACATTGTTCCCTCTCCCCCCCCCCCATCCCTGCAGTTCACATTACCTCTCTTACAAAATTTTGTTGTTAAAAAAGATCCTTGAGTCTCTTTGTGTACCATAGCTGCTAAGTCTCTGTTACGTCAATCATCTCAACTAGAAAGTGTTAATCCATCCTCCTCTGCAAAACTCTTGGGATGAATTTGCCTAGTTTCTACAACCAAGAAGGGAATTTCCATATGGAATAGAGGATGCCAAGAGGAATCAATCAGATTGGGAGGAGAGAGATGACAAAAGCAAAGATGAAGGGAGTGAATCTTGAACTGGACCAAAAAACACAAAGTAAAAGCTACAGCAATGATCGAGGTAAAGAGAACCAAGTCAATATTCGCAGAATATTTATTACAGTAAAGGCAGTTAGTTATCCACATGAATTCATGTGCACAGAGAGAGGTCGAAACACAGCAAGATAATCCTACATGTATGTACTCCAGCACTGAAATGGGAAATGTTACGAGTGAGAAGAAAGAAAGGCCATTCTTTCTGCAAATATAATGCAAATTGCAACAAATCTTTTGCTTGACTTAATCCGTCAAATGCTTGTGTTTAATCCCAGCCCCAAGTCTTCTATTTGCTTGAGGGAGATAAAGGGATAGAGTAACAGAAATTGGCAGTTAGTTATGATGGACAGAAGTTTGCAGACATTAAAAACCAGTGCAAGGACAAAGGAACCATTTCTGATTCCCCTCTTTAAGAAACCTATAAAGCAAGTGCATTTTAATTGTGACTGTATTAAATAAACAACAGCTTTTTTCAAGCGACCGTTGATATGTGATTCTCTCCCCCCCCCTCCACCATCCCCATGAGGTAGGAAATAACTTACCCTTTTCACAATGGGGCACTGGGACATTCATATTGGAGTTGACACTCCTTATTTGGAAGGTCCACCCTTGTGGAGCAACTTGTCATGTTTGGTCGGTATGAGCGATGCAGTCATACAGTCATCCCTTACTATTAAGTCCAGTCGACATGTCTAATGCATTTTTAACCATGCAATCACTTTAATATGAAGCCATTCATCCTGCATGGTTAAGATGATGGTGCAGTCATCCAGAACCTCTGTATAATGCATACCTGAAGACAATCAGAACATCAGCCATGTCCATTTGGATTAGCCCTAGGAATTTCTTCTGCTTGTGTTTAAGTTTTGTCAGCCGGGCGACGCTATGCAGGCTAGGCCTTTCCATCTTTATTATTAATTATTTATAGATATTATTTGCATTGATCAACTTCTATCGGCTTTTGCCAATAACAGATATTTCAAATCTATCGGCCGATCCTGAGCCGATACCGGTAACAACAAAAAATAATATCAAAAAAATGTAGCCAAAATTAGTAAGAAATTAGCAAAAGAATCAAATGTAAACACAAATAGCCCCAAATATCTGAGGAAAATCAGTGATGAAAAGTCATGTGGCATCAGCCATGTTATAGCATTGTTTCACACTTGAGAACCAACATGGTACCGAACCCAATCTAAGGGTCCAATTTGTAGTGTAAACACAAACGGATCATACCTTGCAATATGGTAGGATCAAGGGATCGAGCATGAGACCCTGCACTCGGGTAAAATAGATTCTGTAAAGTAAAAGTAGCTTGAGGTTGTCCCATGATCAGCATTGACCGTTTACTACAAATGGTTGTTGCTTGTTATTCAAAGTTATGTAATTTGACACAGTAGTATTAGTAGTAGTACAAACAGTGCTTAATAACAGTGCTTTAAATAACAGTGCTGTACATCACACAGTTTATGGTTTCACAAGTTTTCTTCAAGTGAAGTAACCTCATCCTACTGCTTGGGGTGGGCAGGGTCTGATAGCAAACATCTGGTCTATTATGTACTGTAAATGTGCAGAAGTTAAAAATCAGTTTACCTTGTTTTTAATTTTGAACATTGAGTGGGTAGAGAGGTGGCTTAACTGTAATATAATTGTTGTTAAGTATGTGATGTCACACAGTGCCAATCAAGGGTGAAACCTCTTTCTTCTCCTTTGGTTTTCTCATCATGTTTTTAATGTGAATGTAAAACAGCACTGACAGTCACCCTTGTATTAACTACTATTGAGATATACTTGGTAGGTATAGGTAAAACTGTTGGCATGATAAGTTCAACAGTCACTTGATCGGTGTATTTTAGATTGTTGCCGCAATTTTTGCTGAGTCGAAAACATTTCATAGCTCTCCAAATTCTGTTACTTGAAAAAAATATAATAACAGTTAAAATAAATGCTTGTCTTTAAGCTACAATTACACTGAGAAGGAACATTATAGTGACTAATTAATAGGTACACATAATATATACTGCATGTAAGAGACAGAAGTATGTGGGTTATATCAATGCCAGAGCTATGGTCAAGTGGAGATATGTCACTGCAGTAGCATTCAGAAGCAATGAAACCTACTGTAGCATCTGGGAGGTTGTGGGTTCCAGCCCTGACCGGGTAGGGTAAGGTTGGTTCTTCATCAAGGAGAAATCCGTAGTTTCCCCATCTTAAATGATCTACCAAAATTTGAAAACAATCCAACATGAGCCACAGCTATATATATGTTGGATAGACAGCTGATATGAAGTGTAAGTTATAAGACATTCAACTTCTCCCACATGCACCTGTGGCTGCATACTTAAGTGTCGTAAAATAACTGCCCTCAAGGCTAATATTTTTATCTATTACATATATATATATATATCTAAGTAATAACCAGCTATATGTAGTAGTTATTGCCCTATGTTGTGGGGGGGGGGGTGTAAATGTATACTTCATTATACCATTTTGTGATACTGAACAATATGGTGATTATTAAATTGTGAGAAATCAGAAACTTGAGGAAAGTTCTATATTTAGTATTAAAAAATCTCTTAGCTAATTCGCCATTCATGCCTCACCATACACGACCTGGTTACCCCATATTTACACTATATGGACTTGAGTCAGCTGATGAAGATGGTTGGTAATACTATAGTGCAGGTTTCACAAGCCTAGTACCTGTACTCGAAATACCTTTGGCAGTTGACAATGGTTCAAGTAAGTTTACCATTTGACTAATATAACCAATTTGTCTGACTTTTCTGGGAATAAAGGTCTTTAAGTATGTTCCACCAGTAGTATAAGGTTTGTTTAGTTTTAAGTTGCATAATAAATGGAGTTTGACAACCTCAGTGTCATATGCTTTCAAAGTGGCTCCATAACAAGAGTAATACATTGTGTACATACAGAATACAGTGCAGGGTTATGTAAGCAGGTCATTTATTTAGTAGATTATTTATTATTTGTACATGTATACTTGGGAGGCATGAGATTGGCAGAGCTGCCTAGTAACCCATATTTGCCAGGTTTGACCTGCATTTAGACACCCAAATCCGCTGACCCGCGCAAGCCTCTGAAAAAGAATGATTTCGATTTTCCTTACCTTCACAAAAGAAAGGAAAAAAAAAAAATTGCACAAAAATATAACTTTGAATTAGCGATCATCAAATTTTTTTCCAACTCCTTCAGAAGTTTGTAATTTGCTACAGAAATCAGTCCTCGTTAGTCGCAATGGAATTCACAAATTAAACTTATCACATATCATTTACTTTTTACATGTTGTTATTTTAATAGTAAAATCCTTTTCAAAGTTTAAAGTAGGAGCGACGTATCTGCTGAATTAATGGCACAATGAATGGCATCATCGTACTTCATATCTACTTTTTCTCTCAAGATGACCAGCTAACATATTTTAGCCATGGGTGAATTTATCAAAAAGAAAAAAAAAAAAAATCTTTTAGTACATTCAGTGTAGATGGTACAGAAAAAACAGAAAAATTAAGGTCAATTGTGGGGGTCAAATTCTTAATTAATTAAAAGATCTCAAAGGTCATTTATAAGCTAAAAGATGGTGGTTTGAATTTGTGTCTTCTTTACATCACATACAGTTGCTTCACTTAAATGCAAGCTTATGCAAATCAGATCCCTAATCTATTGAAAAGTGAAGCTCTTCCTATGTGTAGTAGGTTTACAGTCTGCAGATCTCTAGAAAGTCTCAAGAAAGCAGGTTCTCTCTGTTGATGAATATTATTCTGTGAATTATGCTCAATAGGTCAAGCAAGATGTTTAGCAGACCTTGAAAATTTCAGCTGGATTCTTTTTTGCCCCCTTGTCAGGGAGCACCACTGACATATAGGAGCTGCATGAACACAGTATATTTGAAGGTGTAGATTTAGGAGGAGCCCACATTAGTGGAGTAAAGATACCGGTCAAAGGTCATCTCTGCCTGAAAGTGGAAGAATATATGTATGTAGGGAAGTGTTATTTGAAGGGTCTGCTGCTGCACTGTGTTGACTCTGGAGTTAAAATGAGGGAAATGTGTTAGTGAGATGTCTATACAATGGTTCAATTGATAATAATTTAAGGACTGGATAATCCTATTCAATTTCAAAACCTCTGACTGAAAGGCTATGAACTTACATTATTAATGTTGTTGTTTTTGCCCTCTATAATGTCAGCGTTTACTTTCATACTATGAACAAATAGCTGGCAGTTAGAGACAAATGCTGTGAAAATGAGGTTGTTGCTGACACGGTCACACATGTCTCACAAGGAAAGTATGTGAAAATTGCTGTTACCATTTATTACTAAACACAACAGTGTACTAAGACATTTTCCCAATTGAAATAAGCTAATTAACACAAAACAAGTAGGGTATTAGAGTTATGGCTCTTAAATCTAAAGTTCTACAAATTCCACCTGTTTCCTCATTATTTCTTACAAACAATCCCTTCATTTATAGCATTTAAAATCAGCCCAGAAAACCATACCATAGTGTTGACTCATGTCTGTCTAAAATTGTCAATTTAAAGGAAGTCAGTATAATTATAGCACGCTCTAATTGCTAGAAGTTTTCAAAAATTACTTTCCTAGAGGTCTTTACTCGCCAAATTGTTCTCAGCCAGTTTTATCCAACACACAAGATGACTGAATGTCCCAGTGAGGAAAATTTCCTCCAAGCTTGTAATAAATACAAAGTACAAATTTTGACCAAAGGTTACCATATTTGAATATCTAGCATATTATCAGACTTTCTAGCATATTTGGGGGTAATGCTATATGACGTTGCAGTCTAAGCCTCACCAAAGAAGGCAGACTGTACAGGAACAAACAGCACATAGAATTTCGTCATTACACCTAACATAGCAGATTGTAACCCTGAAATAATTCCAGCTGTCCAGCTAATCTGAAGAAACGTTACTTCCGAAAACTGCTTTGAAAAGTATGTGTCTCATTTGCGTAAAATCGTCATCAATTTTGGCCGACATTTTCTCTCTCTCTCTCTCAGTTTATCTTTTATGGATTGCCAGTGGGATTCCTCCCATTTGTTTAATCTATGTGTTTTAAGAGGCTGCCACCTGTTTCTGTAATTACAAAATGACTATAATGTTAGTTCACATGTGTTCAGTGGCCGGCACTGGAAGCAGTCAAAATGATGTACAAATCAGTTTGTAGACTTGTTGTTACTCTGCATAAGTACTGTCTGATGATGCTTGATTTGGGTCTGCATTAAACTTGCACAATCAATCCTACAAGGACAATATTATAGTTACAAATACAGCTGTTTGTATTAATTGAAATGGTTGCAAATTTCTCATTTTTTCTCAAACTATGGGTGCTCATGAGACCACTGCAAAGTATCATCTGGAGATCCCCCTCCCCCTCCTCCTCCCCCATCCACCCTTCCCAAAAGAATGTGTAATATGCAGCAGGTAATTAATCATATTATTCAGCCCCCAAAAAGTTCTTTGTGGCGTAAGAGGTAATCATATTTGAAAGTCAAGTTCAAAAAAAGACTATAATTGTCTTTTCCATCATTGCTCGAAATGATCGACCTGACTTGTTTCGGTCTTTTAGTATCACATTAAATTCTAAAAGTACTTAATATATCATGCCAATGGTGCACAGCTTTAAAATATCAGGGGCTTAATAATTGACCCATTGAAAAATGTTGTATCAATTTAATTATAACCTGTTTCTGTTCATTAAATGCCACGTGGATGTACACAGTAGATCAATCAATACACATGTATAAGTCTTTAAGATTCATGCAGCTTTCAAGACTGCAAATTATTACCTGAAAAATTGACACACCTGCTCCTTTATGTTAATTAAATATCATCCATGCAGACAAATTTCCTTCCTCTACTTGGGTGTTTTACATATTCTTTTTGCGATACCATATGTGACAGAAAACTTATGTCGCAATACAAGTCAGGTATGTGACTGGCGATGTGACACTAAAATCATCCAGAGCAAAATATTCCACAGTTGAAGACTCCATCCCCATATCTTGTTCCTGACTTGAGGTATGGTCAATTGACTCAATTCGGGGCTTAATTCTGACCTAAGTTATGTTCGTCTGTTGAGGTTTATTCTAGAGCCTAAATAATTCAATGAGCTCAACATTTGTGCACAACATTATTTGTCCATGACACCGAGCACCACATTTGAGGCCGACACCAGGGCCTGACACTTTGAGTCTGACACTAGAGCCAGACATTATGTAGTGGCTTAATCCAGAGGAGAAATATTGGAATGAGGACAACATTAAGGCATTACATAATCTGCAATTAATCTGAAATAGTATGAATAGCATAGTTTGACAGAGTTATTTCCCATGTATTTACTCAAATTAAATTTGTTACATCTTATTGACACTATATTACACACTTGAAGACAACTCTGTAATCTTTTTTTTTGTTCGACATATATTGAAAAGAACAAAAGCAGACTCAATCTGTGCCACTCTAATTGATAACCATTAAAGGTTGGTTGAATTTTCCAGCATACAAAAAGTTTCATACCAGTTTTTCAAAGTCACAAGGGATGTATTTTAAGTTTAAACTCCAACTCAGTGAAGCCTGTATACTATGAACTGGATTAGACGTTAGAAAAGTATCATGATGTTAATCTTTGTGTCAACCTTCCAATGGCCATACTACAAGGAAACCGTGTTCATTGCAAAGTCAGTAAGCATAATAGTTCACAGCAAATGTCTTCGATTCTGGTATTGGTAAGAGTCAAATCATTTAAAAACTAATCTGTTTTGAGTGCTGAACAATTCTGGACATCTGGTGCAATTTTAAAATAAATTGAAGTTGCCGAATCTTAAAGCTGTCAGTAACGACAAGTTTAATGACACGTACACATGCCAGTTGGGCGATGGTCTCCTTTCCTTCTAGCTCACCATATCCCAGCTAGGTCAAGTTAAGTTCCATTTTGAATGTACAGGTTTTCATGACAGTATTGCTTAGATATGCCAGATCATGACATGCTTGTTAAAAGACTTGGCATTGTTTTGCCTACCGAAACAGAAATTGATGTCCTCACAAGAATAAGTAGAGAAAACCTAAAATTGTGTGACAAACCAAACGTGATAGAAATCACAGTACTCATTGAAGATTGGGAGGAATTTATATTTCATTTCAAACTCAGTTTTGCAGACATAAGACCACGTACCTTACCTTTACATAAGACTAAGTACTTTAAAGATTTACACACTGCATATCTTGAATTTGGGATAAATGTTAGCTGGTGTTTTACGTGTCACGTTACGTCTAAAGTGAGAAGTACTGCATTTGTGCATGCATGCTTGCAGTGCTTTAATTACAGAGAAAGCCATTAAAACCTTGTCCATAAAATAATATTTTCCTACTGTTTTTAGTACAGCAATAACTGTATGTACAGGTAACTTTTGATTTTACCAAACCACAGCAAAGTGCTTGATTTAGCATACCAGTGACTTTCACTGTTGAGTGATTAAACTCCTCTTTAACAGATCAAGCACTCTATGATGCCATCCTAACTATAACCAAAAGTGGAGATTTGACAAGACGATTAAGACTGGTATCGTTAAATCCAAATATGCTAAAGTCATTTAAGCGTATGTAAGACTAGCAAGTTGTACAAGGTCAGCTTGTTAATATTGGGCAGCATCGATCAATAGTAAAACCAAACACCGTTGTTTGGCAAAAGTAGATTGTCATCTGAAAAGTTTTGTTTTAATATTTCAAGTATTAACGTAAACAATATCGGGGTTTATATTAAGATGACACATTTAGAGCTAGAAAACCAATGAATGCAACACTGGCTGGGAAATTTTGAAAGACTAAAGCCAATTTGGGCTAGAATAGGTGCTTCCAACCAATGAACTGAGTTGAAGCATTTGGATAATTAGTCCTGACTGTGCTCGCATCGTTTGAATAAAATATATGACCAGTGTTTACTAACTGCATGTAGTCTTTTCAATGTCAGTGGATCAATGTACATAGCTATTGCTAACATTGACTCAACATCCTAGGAAATACTGATTGGTAGGTTCAATTTGAAATCCAGGAAATCTGATTGGTTCAATTTGAAATCCAGGAAATTTGATTGGATTAATTAGGCATAGGATGTGAAGGGGAGGGAATCTTGAGGATGTACAAGTTTATATCAGAAGGGAGAACATTCTGTAACTCAAAGTCAGTGTTTCAGAAATTGATTGCTCCAATCGTGGTTGGATAGACTATTAATAATTGGCCATGGTGGACTAATTCAAGGTAAGAAGAAGGTAGAAATGGACATTCATTAGTGGAAACAGTAATGTTTTAGTTAATGCTCTAATGATTCACTTGCGATAATATCATGAAAAGAAGTTCTGAAAGAGCAATGAAAAGATCACACTATGCAAGCAATACAAGAAGATATCACACAGAGCAAGCAATACAAGAAGATATCACACAGAGCAAGCAATACAAGAAAAGATCACACAGAGCAAGCAGTACAAGAAAATATCACACAGAGCAAGCAATACAAGAAAATATCACACAGAGCAAGCAATACAAGAAAAGATTACACAGAGCAAGCAATAAAAGGAAAGATTATACAAGAAAAGATTACACAGAGCAAGCAATACAAGAAAAGATCACATAGAGCAAGCAATACAAGAAAAGAGCACACAGAGCAAGCAATACAAAAAAAGATCACATAGAGCACGCAATACAAGGAAAGATTATACAAGAAAAGATTACACAGAGCAAGCAATAAAAGAAAAGATCACATAGAGCAAACAATACACAGAGCAAGCAATACAAGAAAATATCACACAGAGCAAGCAATACAAGAAAATATCACACAGAACAAGCAATACAAGAAAATATCACACAGGGCAAGCAATACAAGAAAAGATTACACAGAGCAAACAATACAAGAAAATATCACACAGAGCAAGCAATACAAGAAAATATCACACAGCAAGCAATACAAGAAAAGATTACACAGAGCAAGCAATAAAAGGAAAGATTATACAAGAAAAGATCACACAGAGCAAGCAATACAAGAAAAGATCACATAGAGCAAGCAATACAAGAAAAGATCACACAGAGCAAGCAATACAAAAAAAGATCACATAGAGCAAGCAATACAAGAAAAGATTACACAGAGCAAGCAATACAAGAAAAGGTTACACAGAGCAAGCAATACAAGAAAAGGTTACACAGAGCAACTTAGCAATGCAAGAAAAAGTCCTCATGAAGTTTGCACTTCTTCTAGTGGAAGATAACCGCGATTAGATGAATGTCAATTCTTTGCAACAAGATATAAATATAGAGAACAATTAAATTGATTTACTTAAGTTTTCATTTAGAATACCAGAAGGGAATGAATACTTTGTGGGTGTGAATTCCCTTCCTAACTTAATGCTTATCGGAAAATAGCAGCTTTTTACAGTGCATATCTTCTTTTTTTAGGTGAACATGGGGAAACATGTGGCCTGCTTATAGCTATGGTAGTCAGTGTCGTTTTGTCAGTAGGCCTTAAACAGGAAATTGACAGACGATATCAATAAGTGACAGGGACCTAATAATCAAGGTTCCAGGCTCCGCCTGTCCACATCTCTCATATGACCATGTCAGGGAAATACACATTTATTTCTGTTTGTGAATATTGGCAGCTCACTTTTAAACAGATCAGAGAACAGGGTAAGACAAAAACATATATAGGCTACCTAAGGATCTACTTGAAATTGTGGTTTGGACTCTACATGACTCTCTATGCCATGTCACTAATCATAATTAGTTAGAGAGAGAGAGAGGGGGGGGAGGGATGGGCCCCAACATATCACTGCATTGATTACATTATCCCATTAAAACCTTGATCCCACCCTCCTCTTTCATCCTGTGCCTATTGCCACACTGTCCATTATATACCAGTGACCCTTTTAACTTTAAAGTCAAAACAACAAAATTACTGCCAGCAAACCTTTTAGGTATTATAAGCTGCATTGACAATGCCTCTCAGTAAGTAAAGTGAATATTCCAGGTCAGTAGCATAATGGCCGGATTCCAGGGCAGCTGAAAGGGTAGGGTTAGTAAAGCCTTCCTCCACCAAATCTGGCCGCACCTCTCATGTTGATCCTCCGCTCCAGTGAACCTGTTGTAGACTGGGAACTGCCAACTACAGTAGGACCAATTCCTACCCCACCACCAGCTGGGCATCTTAACTGAGAAGAGTCTGCAAGTACACAGCAAACAATGTTATGTAATACTTCCCTTGAGCCCTTAGCACAAACTAGGCAAATTCTATTACTACATTGTGCACAAATCTCTATTAAAAAACCACAGGGTTTTTTCCATTCATATAATTGAAGCATCTGGGACTTCTTCCTGGTTAGGTATATACTGTAGATGGGGTGTGTTTGCAAGAGAATGGGACCCATGAAAAGGGATAGTTGTTTGTTACCTTGGACAAAACTATAAGAGGGTTTGTTAATTCTTTGAATATGAATAGGTGAATAGTAAATAGTGTATTCAATAGCTGGGAGGTCCAAACTGATTTGATTTGTGGTTAAAAGTTAAGTGAATTGTATCCATCAGCTATACACTTAGTTCAATGAATGGATAATCTAGTTCATTGAATGACCAAGTTCTATGGCAAGGTTTCTGATTTCTTTCCATTCATTGTTTAAAGGATTGCCAGACTTCTAATAAATAGCTGAGTTACTGAGTCTGCAAGACCTATCATCTGTTGCTTAAAGAATTAAAGGCAAAGAGAGTGATGTAGTTTTATGTTTGAAAAACCTCAGGCAGTGGCCCCCAAAGCACCTGTTATCCATCGGTGTGTGGTAGGTCCATGTGTCCTTGTGAAGAGCATTGCTGTGAAAATGATTGGGAGGTGGATATGTGATGTCCTTCTCCAGTTTGGGTATGTGGGGGTCCCCCCCCCCCTCGCTGTGATAATATATATTGACACTAGACAATGCAGTTCATTCATGGAACTAGTCAGGTTTTCATCTTAAATAATTAGGGAAATTGCCAAATTTGAAATGTCCAATTTTGCTGTTAGTATACAATAATTTCCTGTATATATTTAAGCGCCAGGATGATAAAAACTTAATTTGTTGCAAAATTCTATGAGGATATATCAGTTTGATCAATATTTGTGATGTCATATTTGGGCAACACCTGAGTCAAGCTCTGGGAAATACTTTCCATAATTGGTGATGCAATCTGATGAACAGACACAATGTTGTTTTGATTAGGATGTAGTTTTCATGTGCAAAGTTGTGTACCTGTGTTATATGCTGTTCTCACATTCTTACAGCTGGCTTAATTGTGCAGTGCTACCTACCTGCAAATTTCTTCATTACCAAGGTGGTGTTTTGAGTTTTAGTAGAACACTGATGGTCCCCAAATTTTAGCATGTTGAACTTGAGGAAAGTTATCAGTAGTACTTTTTATCTGATGTTCTGACCTTCCAAGTTATTCCAATACATCCAGGAACGTCTGATAGAATGAGATAGAATGCTGAATACAGTGGCAGCATACAGAATGCCATTTGGCGCACAAGTGACCGTTAGTTGAATTTACTACCATATTTGGGACTTGCAGTAGTAATGTTAAATACTGTGTGTATATCGTTACTTATAACCATCCAGAGAAGTGACTGATTTATTAATTGGATAGCCACTGTAATAGAAATACTAGACCTCACAGTAAATGAAAGGATACACTGACAGCTTATCAAAAAGTTATAAGATCAATATAAGCAGTGGTACTTTAATATGTGCATGGCATATAATATAGTTAATATTGTATGATAACCCTCAAGTGCAACTTGTTATGACCATATATATATTAGCACAGACCAATGATGTACAGTAGGTCGAGCCTAGCTCTTTAACATGTTGTATTGTTGTTGTATATATGTTGTATCACAGCAGACTGTAAACACCTTCTATGCCAATAACTCTGGCAATGTAAACCTCTATAATTGAAGTGTCTCACTGGTAGTGTTGATATAAACCATGTTGCTACTTGTGAGCATACATTGTGACACATGGGTTTTGTACCTCAATAAAGTCTATCCCTCGTCTATTACTACATCCATGGCCAATTTACCTTGTGGTTGCGGAAAAGGGCAAAAGTTGCTTTTTGCATGCTCTTGTAAGTTTATATAGTTGCCACCAGGAAATAACATTATTTGCACCTTTGTGGGACATAGTATTATTGCATTTAGTACAGAACATTGCAGTATAGGTTAAGTAGATCAGATGATGGTGAATGGAATAGGAGTGTAATTTTAGAAATGTATCCAACTTTGGCTGTACTAATTATGCAGAAAATAGATTTGCATATGTGCCACTCTTTGTATCTTTTGCATACAAGTTATCAGAATGTTACAGAAATCATAAATTTGCAGAAAGTATAATGCTTTAAATTGTGAAGGGATTTTGGCTTCATTATTAATATATGCTATACGGGTACTAATTACAAAACAAGTAAATGTAACAATCAAGGAATGCATGCATAAAGGAAAATTGTCAGAATATCAAAGTGCACCCATGCTAGTCCCCTCACCCAACATTCCGTTCCTCTCCCAGCTTATTGTTTGAAGCTGTGGCCTTATTAATACAATTCAAGAGCAGATAACAAAAGCCTCCTGCTATAATATTGTTATAGCCTGGGTTACATCTGTAAGCTATTTTGTCATATGTATGCAATCCCATGAGTCTCCTCATCAATCCTCTATGGACCCCCCTCTCCCTATCACCACCCACTCAGTGGGGTTGTGGACCCCCTCACCTATCTCCACCCACTCAGTGGGCTTGTGGAGGAGGGAAATCCTCCGCAACCCTTTCCTGAAATGAGTGCAAATGGCTGCATTGATGCTTGTGGCTGTTAATCCGGTATAGGTTACAGTTATCAAGTATCTGCCATGACATGTCACTCATACCCCAAATGAAGATGTGCTGGTAGGTATTAAATGAGTTCTTCTAATTTGTTTGGCCTTGTTATCTGGTAACAAACATATCTCTTTAAACCTGGGA